>BRDA01057673.1:0-21243 GCA_036984385.1 Crenuchus spilurus
AATAGTGTTTATTGAGGTTGTTTATGGACTAATATCTCCTATTCTAGTGATTAATAGTGTTTATTGAGGTTGTTTATTTACTAATATCTCCTATTAATATCCCTGGAAAAGACGTCTTGTTGGTACGACAGGGTCACAGATCATTTTCTTGAAAAGGAATGGAGGGTAGAATTTACGTAAAAATAAACCGACACATTTTATGATGTAGCCCGAAATTGAGCTTCCCCTCCTTGAAAGACCAGCATCCGCCACTGCTACAGACATACAATGTGCTGTATTGCCCAGTGCACAAAACCTGAGGAAAAAGTGTTTGGAGAAGACTGAAGAGAAGGAAGTACCAAACCCGGGAGTTGTGAAGATGACTCAGATCAACGTCTGTTTGTCTCTCACTTCATCTAACAGAAACTCTCTCTCTCTCTCCCCCCATCTCACTTCTTCTAAAAATGGCGCTCAACAGAAAGTCAGGTTTGTGAAAGGAGCCTGTCAGACACTGCTACACTTTTTAATCCCTTACGCACATTCCAACTGCTCACTTCCTCAGAATCGCACAGCCTGGTTTGATGTGACACTAACTAAGTAATAATCGCATTATTTTCTTCCAGTCTGGCCCCCAAAGCATGAGCAGACAGACATTTTCTGTAATGAGTTAACAACAGTGCCTCAGAGACACATGGGGATGTGTGATGCACTAACCTTCTTCGCAAGATGACTCCACAAATAGTATGTTACATATCAGTCAGTAAATCTCTAGAATGAAGGTCTTTCCCCAAAAATTGACCATAATGAACAGCAGTAGGTCAGAATCAGGGGCGGTTCTAGCACTAGTTAACCATCTAGGACCCATGGCTAAGGGTGGTCATGACTAATAGGAGTCCTAGGTCATCCATGTATCTGAGACACTGTGGTTAATTTATAGAAAATGTCTGCCCATGCCTCGATTCATATTTAAGATGGTAGTACCTTCAGGCTGCATGACGATGATCAGGCTATAAATACCTGTGGGGTGTGTGGCAGAATTCATAGATTGAGAAGATGTGGTTACAGTGCAGTGAATGTTTTGTTCAACGTGTGGAAATTGGGTTGCAAAGTAAATGCTAATGATTGGCAAAAAGGAGTGATTACATTTGGGCGCCAAAGGCCAGAGTGTGAAGGAAGTAGCTGAATTTGCAGGTGCATTGAAGCATACAGTCATACAGGTCTACCAGTAATGGTAAACATCCCAGTGTACAGGACATTGCCATCAAAATAGTGTCTGAAAGACAAAACTGACAGAGACCGTATGACTTTTGATTGAAAATTGTTTCATTTCCAGGCGAGAAGTCAATGCAGATCCATCATAAAGATCTCTCCACAGGAAACTGCATACCATGAAGATATAGAATAGAGTGGAAGGGGCTTTTGCACACTTCTGCTCCCAAAGTTGCCCAGTTACAGTGGGCAAAGGGACTTAAAAATAGACTGTTCATGACCGTAAACATGATATCTGGTCACATGAATCTGGTTTCTGCCTGTATGTGAATGATGCTAGGTGTTGTGTTGATCATTGACGTCAGGAAGCCATCACTGAGGACTGTATGCAAGGTGTGGTTCAAGATTCAAGATGAGGTGTGATGTTCTGGGGCTGAGATGGGTTGAGGTGATAGTAAATTTTGATGGATACATCATCCATCCATGTATTCCAAGTTCTTACATTCACAGGGCTACAACTGCCACTGATTTTAATGTTGGACGTTCAAGAGCATTGACACATCTGGACTAGCCAGCAAATCCCCAGATTTGAATCTTTTCAAAAATGTTTTGGACTACCTGGAACAACGAGTAAAACACCAGAGAAGGAATTTGCAAACTACATCCAGAAACTTGTCCAGTCCATGCTAAATCAAATTGTAGCTGTTATTTGTGCTCATGCAGGTATTACACACTATTATGTGCATCAGTCACAGGTGACTAATTTTTTGTCTTATTAAGCAATCATTGCCAACATTTAATTGGCTGAAGTTGCTATTGCAATTCTCAGGACCAGGTACAACTTAAACCAACTGAAATTAATATGAAAATTTAAAGTAAAATATACAAACATACAATAGTAATCAGGATTCAGGGGTCTTCTTTCATATATTTTGCCTAGGACCCCCAAATCCACTGAATATCAATCGTATGTACTGTTACAGATCTGGTTGTACTACCAATGCACATTGAAAGTCTAGACATCCTAAATTCTACACTAATGTCTGGATTGGCTATAAAAGCAATGCGAATTTGAGTGAAATAATTATTTACCAGCACAAACCCGTCAATATTGCATCAACACATCACATAATGTTTTCCATGTAACTGTGTATTTATTACATTATTTAATAAAATATTAATTACACTGCAAACGAACCACAGCAACACTACATTTTACAGCTCTCAATTTCCCTGCCTGTTTAAATGCTTTCCTAAAAATCATGGCTGAGGAGTCTGTGGCCTTCTTTCTGTCTGTCTGGACTTGAGACAGTTTGTCCTTTTTGTGTGAACGTTGATGAAATTCACTAACTCAAAATCTGTTTTGCTCTGAGCCAAATCTTGGCTCAGTTATGACCCAAAATCAGACAGCGCTAGACGAGATGGAAAAAATCTTGCCTGGACAAGTTACTGACTGAAGGTCTTCTTAGCCATGCTGGAAATTCCACACCATTTCCACTATACCCTCTGGAGTTGGCGCTCCTGTCAGATGGAAATGAAGGAAACTCTGCCAAAACATTGTATAACTGTGAGATTTTATCAAAGAAACAGAACTAAACATACCCTGAAAACCTTAAAAGGTCTACTTTTCATATATATATATATATAGCTTGTGATATTAAAACGAATGCAGTCTAAGCTGGAAGGGGAGATTGCCCAAGAACAAGCTGGATTTAGACCAAGAAGAGGCACTCGGGATCAGATCACAAACCTCTGGATCATCTTGGAGAAAGCAAGAGAAAGGAACCAGGAACTGTATTTCTGTTTTATTGATTTCACAAAGGCATTCGACATGGTACAACATGACCAATTGTGGAAAACCATGCTGGAGATGGGTTTCCCCTCACACCGGATCCAGCTGCTGAGAAATTTGTACAGTCAGCAGCGTGCAGCCGTCAGGACCACCGATCACACATCAGCATGGTTCAGCGTAAGACAAGGAGTCCGTCAAGGATGTAACCTCTCACCATGTTTATTCAACATCTTAGGAGAACAAGTGATGAGGAAAGCACTAGAGGGATTTATGGGAGGTTTCAAGATTGGTGGAAGGACTATTAACAATTGGCCTCAACAAAAGAACAACTAAAAGAGCTGGTGAGTCGCACTGAGAAGGCTGCAAAGGAATATAACATGCAGATCAATGCAGCTAAAACAAACGTGATGACGAACACTGAAGATATACTGAAGATCACAGTGGAAGGAAGATTTCTGGAGCAAGTAGACTCTTTCACATATTTGGGATGCAGAGTAACAAAGGCTGCAGACTGTGCCAGTGAAGTGAAGACAAGAATGGCCATGGGCATGTTGGTGATGGTCAAATTGACAAAGATGTGGAAAAGCAAGTCAATTAGCACCAACACCAAACTAAGACTGATGAAAGCCTTGGTCTGGCCAGTAGCTACATATGGATGTGAAGCCTGGACACTGAAGAAAGAGAAAGAAAGACGTATTCAGGCTTTTGAGAACAAGTGCATCAGGAAGTTGCTGAAGATCTCATGGATGAAGATGATGACCACTGAGCAAGTATATGAGATGCTAGAACTCAAAAGGAGTTACCGATGCACGTTAAATCCCGCAAGTTACGTTACTTCGGTCATGTGATGAGGCAGCACATGAGAGCATTGAAGGAAGTGTTATGACTGGACTTGTGGAGGGAGTCAGAAGACGTGGAAGACCAAGAATAACCTGGATGGATAACATCAAGACATGGACTAGATTATCAGGTGCTAGCCTGCTACAAGCAACCAGAGACAGATGGCATTGGAGAGAAGTGACTCGTCTGTGCAGCCTACCATCGCGAAGCGATGACGGCGTATGACATGACATATATAGCTTGATTCTAAATACATTGTAGATATTTGTGAGAGGAGCTTAAATAAGCAGAGACACATTTTTCAGTGCAAGTCACTTTATTTTCCGCCCACTCACACGATGTCATTCATATGATAATGACATAGCAAATCCATTGGTGTATTAGTGGCCATGGAATATGTGAAAACACCCATCAAACAAAGACCTCTTACCTTGAGTGTTCACACCTCTCATGAATATTCAGTGTAGGGTTAGTGTCTGAGTGAAAACAGAGTGTCACCTCACATTTGTTAAACTTTAGAAATAATCAATTTTATTCACTAGCTTGCTTTAAAAGATGCTATATAGCTGCATTCTTATAATAGTTGTGGTCGGGCGCTGTTATTAACCCTTTCCTCTCTGCTGTTTTCTCTCCATGCAGCCCCCAATGCCTTGATGACTGAGCGTAATTGTTTTAGGTCATGATTCCACCTCTTTGGCGGTTGTTATTAACCTCATGGTCAGGGGAAAAGACCTCAATTCCAGACGTGATTGGCACAGCCCTGCTCAATGGCCAAATGGAAGTGGTCAGTACTAATGCCTCTGATGTGTTCATGCATCACTGAGAGTTTCTTTGTATGTTTCAGAGGGAATTAGCAGGTTGTTGTATGCCTCAGTGTTCAATGTACAAACAGTTTGCAGCTTGGAATATAAATAAGGATGGACAGAAAGGTCAAAGAGGGCACTATTCCCAGATGTCAGCCTTATAGGAATGGTGTGTGCATGGGCACGGATGGAATGTGAATCCATACATAGTTTTCAGGGATGAAAATCCCCTCTTACAAAAAATATAATGATGTTCTGTACAACCAATGGTAACATACCAATGATAAAATGTACCAAAGGCTTCAATGTACCAATCAAAAATGTATAGGAAAATACAGTACATCAATGGTAACATATCAATGGTTAAACAGAATCCATTGTTTTAATCCTGGTCATGGTGAGTCCCTGTTAGCTTAGCTTGATGGCTAGTTTACATTAACTAAATATTACGCAATAGAACATGCTTCCTCATAGCTTGGTTAAGTTTGTTGAGGTAGGTCATAAATGGTTTATCATAAAGAAAGTCAGCTAAGACATAATTCTCTTTAATTATACTTAAAGAGGAGATTTACAGGGAAAATGCAGTGAAGTATTGTTATGAGAGTAACTGTAATTCATTACTTTCCAAGCAAAGTGAATGTTGCCATTATAACTAATATAGGAACTCTTGAAAAGTCATTTATCACATATTCTACTTACTACAGCACTATTAAGTCTCTCTCTCTCTCTCTCTCTCTCTCTCTCTCTCTCTCCACCTGTATGTCCATTCTCGCTCATCCCAGAAAACTGCAGAGAAATCAGTAAGACGCACCTGTTTTCAGTGGATGGAACTTTCTAATGAGACTTACATAACACTACGAACAGCATTTTTAAAAATCTTATGGGGGGAGTGTTTCTGGGGGTTGGGTTTTTGGAGAAAGATTAAAGTCTTAGTCCTGAGCTAAACTACAGTGCAATTGATGACTTCCTGCATTCAGAATTCTTCTTCAGTACAAGTCTAGGCTTTAATCCGTCCCTGAGGAATGTGTTGCTGGGTTTTGGTAACCTTTGTGTTCTTCTCTCCCGGAGGTGCTAATAGAGCTCTTTCTACAACAGTATGGATGTTGTTTTCAGTCTAAACACTGTAAGGTAGCATGTATGGTGTACTTGTATGGATCAGGTGAGCTTCTCAGATTAAATGTCAGTCTCAATATGATGGATTAATGAAGGACGAATGAAGCTTAACAGGGGATGTCAAATGTGTTATTTCTGATGATATGTATAAACACATTTATTCTCAGATGTGCAGATTTGGTCGTTTTAAGGCACCTGGAGTAGCTCTGTGTTGGTGAGTGTTCAGTCACAAACTTTTCAAACCATTTTCCAAAAACATCTGAATCATTTTTCAAGCAATCAAAAGGATCCAAATCCAACACTTTTCAAAAGATTCAAATCACCTTTCCAACACTCAAAATGATTCAAATCCAACACTTTTCAAAAGATTCAAATCACCTTTCCAAGACTCAAAATGATTCAAATCCAACACTTTTCAAAAGATTCAATTCACCTTTCCAACACTCGAAATGATTCAAATCTAACACTTTTCAAAAGATTCAAATCACCTTTCCAACACTCAAAATGATTCAAATACAACACTTTTCAAAAGTTTCAAATCACCTTTCCAACACTCGAAATGATTCAAATCCAACACTTTTCAAAAGATTCAAATCACCTTTCCAACACTCGAAATGATTCAAATCCAACACTTTTCAAAAGATTCAAATCACCTTTCCAAGACTCGAAATGATTCAGATCCAACACTTTTCAAAAGATTCAAATCACCTTTCCAACACTCGAAATGATTCAGATCCAACACTTTTCAAAAGATTCAAATCACCTTTCCAACACTCGAAATGATTCAAATCCAACACTTTCCAAAAGATTCAAATCACCTTTCCAACACTCAAAATGATTCAGATCCAACACTTTTCAAAAGATTCAAATCACCTTTCCAACACTCAAAATGATTCAAATCTAACACTTTTCAAAAGATTCAAATCACCTTTCCAACACTCAAAATGATTCAAATCCAACACTTTTCAAAAGATTCAAATCACCTTTCCAACACTCGAAATGATTCAGATCCAACACTTTTCAAAAGATTCAAATCACCTTTCCAACACTCAAAATGATTCAAATCCAACACTTTTCAAAAGATTCAAATCACCTTTCCAACACTCAAAATGATTCAAATCTAACACTTTTCAAAAGATTCAAATCACCTTTCCAACACTCAAAATGATTCAAATACAACATTTTTCAAAAGATTCAAATCACCTTTCCAAGACTCGAAATGATTCAGATCCAACACTTTTCAAAAGATTCAAATCACCTTTCCAACACTCAAAATGATTCAAATCCAACACTTTTCAAAAGATTCAAATCACCTTTCCAAGACTCGAAATGATTCAAATCCAACACTTTTCAAAAGATTCAAATCACCTTTCCAACACTCAAAATGATTCAAATCCAACACTTTTCAAAAGATTCAAATCACCTTTCCAACATTCAAAATGATTCAAATCCAACACTTTTCAAAAGATTCAAATCACCTTTCCAACACTCAAGATGATTCAGATCCAACACTTTTCAAAAGATTCAAATCACCTTTCCAACACTCGAAATGATTCAAATCCAACACTTTTCAAAAGATTCAAATCACCTTTCCAACACTCAAAATGATTCAAATCACCTTTCCAACACTCAAAATGATTCAAATCCAACACTTTTCAAAAGATTCAAATCACCTTTCCAACACTCGAAATGATTCAAATCCAACACTTCAAATCATTTTAAGACCATTTAAATCAGTTTTCCACCAGTTTACTAAAATGAATAAAACGTAGTAGTGAGTCAGTTCAGACAGCGGCAGAGCTGGTAGACGGGCCTTTGGTCAGAATCCATGAATAAATCACACTGAGTCCTATTGGCTGCTCCAGGCTGCTTGTGCTGTAGCTGTGAAATGTGAACATGACATGACGAAGGCTGCGGTTTGACTGATGTCTAAAAGGGAATGGTAACTGGGTAACAGGTGAAGTGTTGTAGCATCTCAGACACTACTAAGTTTGTGGGATGTTCATAGTGAAGAATGGACTTCTCATACACTGAGTCCCAATGGCATAACAGTGATGCCCCATGGGCCACTGATACCAGAGAGCAATGACAACTCTAATGAAGCTACAGAGCAATCGATGGACCAGTTAACCTCTATAATGATCACCGGAGCAATGAGGAAAGTGTCAGAGATCACCACTGAGGGAGGTAGTCATAATATTCTGATACGACCGTGTAGTTGTGAAAGTTTTGCACTTACCATGTCAGTGTATCAACACCTGAATCAGATTTGGTCACTTGTAGATTGAAACCTGCTAAACTGGCATTAAAAACAAATGATGTTCTCTGCAACATGAACAAAGCCTAAAAGTCTCAGCCTTCATTGGCTACACCTCTCTCTCTCTCTCTTTTTTTTCACCCTAGCAATAAAGAGTTCAATGCAAGAAATACTGTGTTCTGGAAAATGATTATCTAGCACAAGCTGAATAATAGCTTTGTGAAAGAGAGTCGTAATCCCCTGCAATGAAGAGCGAGGGAGCAAGCGAGAGAGAGAGAGGAGAAATCAATGAGAGCGAAGGAAAGGAAGTCTCTGCCATGTTAATTAGCCCACTCTCATAACCCTGCTGAGGACCTACACGGGTGCTGCTGCTGCAAAAACATCTCAACTTCTCTTCCTCTCACATTGTACAGACAGTATTCCTGCTCTCGTTAGACCACTCCACTTACTGCAGCCTTGTTAAATGCCTAATGCAATACCGGAGAGGAGCTCTCTCCTGTCTCAGAGCTTTCAGCAGAGCTGCAGGGCAAAACATCAGCCCACGGAGTCCGGAACGTGTTTTGATAGGTGGAGCCTAGAGCTTTAATTGGGCTTAAAATTGTAAACCACAACCCGATTTCAACTTGTGAACGTTCTGACTGAACTCAGTTGACAGCAACTAGTTTACCATTCAAACCCCAATTGCAGACCCTCAAAATGTTTTCCCAATCTGACTGTCTGACAAAAAAATTCTTGACTGTATCTGGACAAAATTCTCAGAGTCCAAATGTAGCAGAACAAAATTCTCTTCCAAACCCACTCTAGTCAAACAAAATACTCTCAAAACCATGCTTTACATCAACAAAATTCTCAGCAAGTGTAACTGTAGCCTAACAAAGTCATCTCCCAACACTATAGCCCCGCTAATTTATTGCCCAATCCCACTGTAGCCCAACAAAATTTCCTCCCATCGCTGTAGCCCAAAAAAACTTTTTTCCAACATCACACTAGCCCAACATAATTCTTTCTTGACATCATTGTAGGCCAACAAAATTCTCTCCTGACTTCAATGTAGCCCAAAATATTATCTTTTAACATCACTGTAACCCAATACATTTTACTCTCAACCCCAGTGTAGCCCAAAAAAGTGTTCTGCCAACATCATTCTAGCCCAACATAATTGTTTCTCAGCATCATTGTAGGCCAAGAGAAGTGTCTCCCATCATCACTGAAGTCCAACACAAAAGCCTCCCAGCATCACTGTAGACCAACAAAAATGTCTGCAAGCATAACTGTAGCCAACAAAATTTCCTCTCATCACTGTAGACCAACAAAATTCTCTCCCAACCCCAATGTAGCAAAAACGTTTTCGCTCCACATCACTCTAACCCAACATAATTCTCTCTCAACATCATTGCAGGCCAAGAGAATTGTCATCCACCATTGTAGTCTAAGAAAATGATCTCCAAACATCACTGTAGGCAAAAAAACACTCTCCCATTATCACTGTTGACCAACAAAATTCGATCAAATCATTGTAGCCCAAGAAAATGGTCTCCAGACATCACTGTATCCCATCAAATTTCTCTCCCAACATCACAATAACCCAACAGAATTCTCTCCTAACATCAATGTATCCCAACAAAATTGCCTCACAGCATAACTGTAGACCAACACAATTCACTCACATTGCTGTATTCCATCAAATTTCTCTCCCAACATCATTTTTGACAAACAAAATTCTCCCAAACTTTCCTAGAACCCTATAACAGTTGTACTTGCAGACAAAGACCTTATTGGTTAAATTCAAACCTGCACAGATTTATTTAAATAAGCAGAGGTCCAGTGTACAGGTCGGCCAACAAGTTACATTACGAATCGTACATGAACGACTGTATATTCATACATCAGAACAGGGTCAAGAGACTAAGACTATTCCGTATGTGTGTAATATTAGAGATCTGGCTAGGCTAGTGAACGTTTTTTGGCCTTGCTTTCCCTTCTCCGGAGTGCAGTAATAACTTATGTAGATCAGATGTTTATGCACGAAGCTGCTTCATGTGAAATGATAATATCGTGCATGCCGAGATGTGTGATGAAACGTGCCGTGCTGGAGTCATTAGCCTGGACAGAGTGAGCCTGTGTGCGGAGAAATCCACACAGCAGCACCTTTCATGTGCAAATACCTTCTGCGGAATGTATAAGTGATCTGTGTTTAAGTAAACAGCGTGCAATGTGGCGCTGCTACACGAAGACAAAGCAGGGTGGTGGGACAGTGTTGAAGAGTGGACGTAGATGAGACGGGACAGCTGTGTGAAAAATTCTGCTGTCTGAAGAAGAGAGAGCTTCTCACGTCTTTTAGAAAAAAAAATAACAGTGTGATCAGGTCTGACGTCCTCTGAAAACAAAACGAGAACTCACGTAAAATCACCAAAATAGATTAAACGTTTTCTGTCTTGACAACCCTGATCAGGCAGAGGCAGGGAGCAGCTGACTGAGGCAGCACAGTATTCAAAGCACATTTTTGGAGAGAGAGAGAGAGAGAGAGAGAGAGAGAGAGAGAGAAAACCAACCTGACTCATTACTGCACTTCAAAACCTACTACAGACAAGCAGTACCGCTGAATGGTAATTAAAGCAGCATAAATAGAGCAATGTTGCAGCGTGAGATTGATGTGAGAGACAGTGTGGAGAAGAAGGAGCCTGTGACAGCAGGTTGGATCAATGGCTCTTGGACAGGGGAGCTAAAGAGTTTGTCTCAGTTGACTAGGTTATTATAAATGTTTTCAAAAAAGCAACAGCAAACGCAACAGCCTTGCAGTCAAGCAGTGCACTTTCTACAGGCTGGAAGTCAAGAAACATGACTTTTCAGTCAAATACTGAGGCTAACCTAGCCTTAGAAATCTTAGGGTTTCTTAGGGTTGAATGCAGGCAGGGTTGGATGTCCAAGTTGCCTTCTTGCATGTCCTAGCAAGATCCTGTGTTGGATCTTGTATAACTCAAAGACCACATGTATTAATGAAATTCCATAAAAACACTTGTATAACTGAGCAAGATTTTATCCTAGAAACAAATCTAAAAAATAAAGGGTCTACTTTTCAAATATATATAGCTTGAATTGAGGTTATTGAGGCGAGATGAGCTTAAATAAGCAGAGACACGTTTGTGAGAGCGAGTCAGAGAGCTGCACTTTATTTTCCCGCCAAATGACACGATTCCGTCATTCATATGATAATGACATGGTAATTCCAGACATTCCATTGGTGAAATAGCAGTCATGGAATGTGGACATGAACAAAGGCAAGTCATCTCACATGTATCTCATTAATATTTAATCTAGGAACCACTGAATGAGTAAAATACACATCTAGTCACATTAGTTAAGCTTTAGAAATAAAACCACATACAATTTCTAAAAACTGTAATGAGCAGTGTGTAGCCAACACCTGAGTTCTGAGCTCAAAAGTCTTGACTAGAAATGTTTTTTCACAATATATCAGCACATCTGAAAACAGGTTTTTGGAAAGTCTAAGTTTAGAGCAGATTTAATCAGAATATAGATTTATGACACTTACTGTTTTGACACTGTTGTTGCTGAGTTTGTGCTGAACAAGACTGTGTAACACTTTATTTAAATAATTTTAGATGGGGGTAATTTGTAAAAAAGTCAAGGCATGTCAGACTACATCAGAGTGTCTGAAATACCCCCAGACTTTGGGAGTTAAAGCACAGACACAAATGTCCACACACAGCTTGTCTAGTCCCTGTAGAGAAGTATTGCCAATAGTATAGGAGATAAACATGAACCTATTGGCGCCATGCCTAATGTCAGATGTTCTAGAGAAGCCCTCCAGTATTGAGCTGTGGAGCAGTGGAACTGTGTTCTCTGGAATTAAGGTCCATTCAATACTTTTAGGATGAGGTGGGAGTGAGGTGGTAGTGAACATCCAACATCCTGACCTCAGTGATGCTATTGACAATGAATGCAATCAAATCCTCACAGAAATGCTCCAAAATCTTGTAGAAAGCTGCAAGCGGTACAGTAGAGACAAAAACAGGAAAATGTCTTTTTGATATCCTTGATTTCAGAAGAAACAATCAATATTCAGGTGTTCCAATACTTTTGTCGCTATATTGTAGCTCTAAAAAGCTTCCTGAATTTCCTGCAAGGGATTAATAAAGTATCTATCTATCTAACATGTCATCTGTATCCTGGTCTGCATGTAAGTGCCATTAAACCAAAATTGAGATTATCACTCAATGACATGATGCCAAGGACATACAACCACACAAGCTATTATGTTCTGGGTTGAGTTCCACCATCATTTTGAGGAAAGGTGATCAAATTTGACTATAACCTAAGTTGTCCACAGGAAACAGCCACAAAGTTCAGGGTGAAAATGTAGGTCATCATAGTAAACTGTCCTCAAGATTCTCCACCAAATGTGACTGAAGATGAGCAACAATACTTCTCATTATACCTCTGAGATGCTCACGCATCAAACCCAGTTCCCCTGGTGAACAGCGACTGAGCTCCTCTGGGGTTAGTTGAGCTCCCAATGCAGCAACATCTGACAGCAACTCCACAGACAACAGGGCTTCTTGTTTCTGCTCTGAAGATGATGGGAGCTCTGAAGAGACAACCTCCTGTGCATCCTCCCCTTGATTTGGAGCTGCATCCATCTCCTCAGGTTCTGAGGTAATTTTTTTCTGTTTCATCAAAGGTCTTCAGGTCATCCTTTTCATTGCGGTTCATGGTAGGTTTTGAGTGCTTTCTTCACATTTGACAGCTTAGGTGAGCGAATGGGGAGTAACTTGAGTACTACACCATCTTTAAGGATGTGTGTACATTTCTTTAAAGAGGGGCAATTGAGGCTTCCAGAGATAGGAAACAAGTGCATCCTACTAAAAAAACTTTTATCACAAGAGAAATGAGTTTATAGCCATAAAAGTATCTATAAGGTGATTATAGGAAAGGAAAGAAAGTGAAATCCCTGCAGTTTGCTTGTTTTGATGTCGCTCGTTCATGAATGGCAGCTACATCATCCAAAGTTTCTTGTGCATAGCATTCACAAAATGTTTGGATGGAAGTTAGGACAGTGAAAACTGAGTGAAGGCTTGTAGATTTCTCTGTCCTCACATACAGTTGGCATAGTCAAATGGCTGAAGAGATGCCAACAAGGGTCAAAAAGTGCAAACCATGCAACTCTACAAAAAACTAGACAGATGTTTGATGTTTGATCTAGACCTAATACTCCAGATTCCAGTTGTCCTAGCTTGACCAGTTTTTGTACCCACAGCTGGATTGGGACAAAAATGTGGACAAGCTTGGGAAGACAGTTTGGAGACCATAATGAGCTGCAGGTGCTGTGTAAACGATGACTTATTTGCTAAGAAAGGCACACGCTCTGTGTTTGTAGATAAAGTGAGGGCTTCAATGTCACGTCCTTCAGTTAAAGTGCTGTGAACAAAATATGAGGAGCTGGCAAATGTCAGCCTCCGCGAGCAGCTTAATGTCCACCGAGATGTATGAGCTAACTGAGCAGCGTTCCCTCACTGGCCCATCCATCCATCCTGCCTCCACTTCCACTCCACAATCCGTCATGCTTTATTTATTTATTTATTTATTCATTTATTAAATTATTTCCCTCCACCAGTATTCCAGCAAAGTCCAACCTCCTGTGCTAAGATTGGGCAGCAGCATCCTGCTGGTGCCAATTCAAGTGGTCCGCCCTACTCTACTCGCTGATTGTGGCACAGGAGGTGGGACTTTGTCTGAATATATATGTGAAAAATAATTGAGGCCAGTTTGAGCACAAGAGGCATGACACTAGACACCATTAGCCAATATAAGGCTGATCATGGTACAGAAAGCAGAACACTGTTAGCAAATAGGACACATAGTATAGTAGTACAGCCTTTTAGCCAATCATAATGCAAGAAATAGTACAAACAATGTGTATGAAATGGATAACTAGCTATTGGTCAGTCCTGTAATAGGAGGAGCCATACTGGCAAATCCAAATGCCATGCATGGGACATTTAACCCATCTGTGCAGTGAAACACCCTATTGAACACATTAGGCTGTGAACATGTGCACGAAGTGGTGGGCAGCCCTATCCACAGTGTCCGTGGAGCAGTTGGGGGTTAGGTGGTTTGCTCAAGGGTACTTCAGTCATGACCTGCCCAGGGATTGAACCAACGACCTTCCGGTCAGAAGACCAGATCCCTACATACCAGGCCATGGATGCCATCAAACACTACTGACCAATCGCAGCACAAAGGGTGGGACAGTATTAACCAATCCTGATGCTGGAACACTGGAGACAATTAGCCAATCTTAGCACAGAGGGTGGAATCCTTGTTGGTGAGACAGTACTAGCCAATAGAGTATGGGGGTGGAGCAGAATATGGGTGGAATAAAGTGGTGAGTGATGGAGACTGGTTGAATATGGGTGGAATAAACATAGCATACTGAGTGATGAGCGATGGCCCAGTGCGAGCTGCTTACTCTGCTCGCTCTCCCACAGTTTAAATGGAGGCGCAGCCAGTGACAGGCCAACATGTCATTCTGTCAAACAGGGCCAATATGAGACTGAACTCAGGGTTAGTTTTTTAATCTTGTCAGGAGGCAGATTGCTTTAATGCTTTTCCCCCCTTAATCTAATGTAACCGAGCAGAGAGAGGCCATGCATGCTCCTATTTCTGTAGGATTATATCTACGGCTTAGATGAAGCTAGAAAAGAAGCAGGAGACACAGTCCAGGAGGAGAACGTGCTTATTCATACTTAATTATTGACAATTTCCAGTGACAATCAAGCTTTGTTAAGTGAAATTTCAATACTCCTACAGTGACCTGTGTTATTGGTGGTAGAGTCATGAGGAAGTATCCCATGGTGACAAGAGGAGAGGAACACAAAAGAGCACTCTGAATGAGCTCTGTCTGCTTAATGATGCAGTCGCTAAATATTGCAGGCAGAAAAGCACTGATATTGACACAAAAGTGGGGCTTTTCTCAGTACAGGCAGCCAAAAATAAATAAATAAATAACTGAAAGTTTAAAGCACGGCCATCAATATCGCAGCTAATCTCCATCTCTCTGGAGGAGGCCAGCTTTGAAGCCGGCGTTTGTCAATAGTCAACAAGCGTAATTTATGGATGCTTTTCTGAAATGAGAGCGGGGGAATAGCTGAGCTTTAAACGCTTTCCGGGCCTGTTGTTATTCCTCTAGGTTCCTGGGGGGCGCTCTGTGCGGGAACCCTGTTAGCGGTGGACGTAGTTGGAGACTCTTCTTCTCCCTGTCAGCCTTAGGCTATAGTAGGCTACACGGTAAAGATTTTTACAGGTTGCTCTTGTGTATTGAGACTTTTTCTCCAACTAACTGCATGTGAGTGTGCTGCTCTTATCGACCAACCCGGAACACTGGGGAGTTACTTCCAAAAGTTGAGAGAGCTGTTGGTGCAAAGTCAAGAAGACAGGAGCTTGTTTTAGTTTGTGTAGCCAGAATTGGGCCTTGGTACTGATTGGGGGCTCAATCAACTCCAATGATATATCTCTATATTCAAACTAGCCTACTGAACTCCATTAACCCAATGAAACGTAGCTGTCTATAGTTTATGATAATTTTAATCCCAGTTTTAACTTTTTAATACAACATATTCAAGGATCTTGTCATGGAGGGCTGATTTCTAACAGATTGGTGGTTCCCCTGACCTCAGACACAACTGCTAAACGTGGCAATTAAAAGAGCAATAGAACCAGGTGTGTTGATCAGGAAAATCACCAAATTGAGCAGGACACCAGTCCTCCAGAACCAGATCTAAAGATCACCTGTAATAGTTTGTCTTCACTTATGTAAATGACCTATTTGAGATGTCTCTGCTGAAAATACTGCCGATAGAATAGGACTCTCTGGAGCAGATAAACACAAACCTATTGTCACCAAACCTAATGCCATGAAAGTGTTTTCTGATGTAATGTGTTGAATCTGATGAAAATGTTCTCCTTCAGTATTTTTGGGATTGAAGATGAGAGTTGAGGATGAGGTGGGGTGGTGATGATCCAACATTCATACCTCACGAATGCTGTTATCACTGAATGCACTCAGATCTTCATAGCGATGCTCCAGAATCTTGTAGAACATATTGCCTTGTCAATAAAGTCAGTGCAGTTATTCTAACAAAGCACTATAAACCCATACTCTTGATTTCTGAAGAAACAATGAATGAAATGGTGTCCCAATACATTTGTTTACCATGTAGTATTGCATGATTCAGCTATGCTAACACCGTGTGGAGAAAAAGTTGAACAAGCTGGTTAACTTCCAAGTTAAGGACAGTTACAAAGGCAACTTAATCTGAAAGCCTCCAGGTTAAACTGAGGGGAAAAGAAAACATTTTTATTATTTTTATATTTTTTTTCTTTATGATGAGTGGGACTAAGAATGAGAAAGGTCTGATTAAGTAGAACCAGACAGGAAAGAAGGAGTTTGGGGACCAGGACACCAATTTAGAGATTGTATATGCTGCTATATGCTAGCAAACAGATTAGCAATTTGAACCTCTCAGAGATCTGGAGATGAAATCTGGAAAGATGTTTAAGCCAAACTTGAAATACTGACTGAAGATGTTTCAACAAACAAAGGTTAAAGTTCAACAGCAAGGATTTAGACTTGTGGAAGTGGAAAAATGCATCAAATATCAGGCTAACAATCTGAGGAATGTTATGCTAGCTGCACTAAATCAGCAAAACAACAACACAGGCTAAAGTCACTTATTTTGCGGATGCTCTTGCGGATGCTCTGTGAAATAATATTCACATGTATGGAGTGAAAGAAGGCTTGGATGGGGATTTAATTGTAAAATCTAAGAACTATTAAAAACATATTAAGGCTGCACTTTGCGTAAAACAGCAATCGTGTAGCATGTAAACATTGCCACAAGGGTTGGTCATCACTTTTATTTATTTAAGGTAGAAAAATGGCGTGGAGATGCAAGAGCTCATTGCCTTTGGGTCCAGCATGTGTAAGAGTGCGTGATGACCGAACATCCTATAACATTTTTTGACGTTTTGGAGTCAGAAATCTGAGGAGGGGCTGGCTTTAAAGTGAGGGGACTAGGCCCCCTCAGGCCCCCCTGAAGCTATACCACTGGTACATGCATTTGTGTGTAGACATGCATGTGACTACGTTGTGTTAATGTGTATGTATGTGAGTGTGTGTCTGTACTGTTTATGCTTGAAAGTATGTATGTGTGTATGCATGTACATGTGTATGCTTGACATGTCTGTAGGCAGATATGTATTCATGCATGAGTTGTGTTTACCTTAAAGAAACAGTTCATCCAGAAATTAGATAATGTTTTAGACTAAATACTTTTTCCCAATGACCTCTGATGTAGATCAGCAAATACATTTTGGAGTCCAGATTTTTGCTTTTTTAGAACCAGAACTAAATTAAAGTTGCTCACAAAGACTAGAACTCAAAATAATCATCAAAACTTCAAACTGCATCCAGATTAAAATCTCAATTAATTGAGATTTAGCCTAGTTCATGTGGGTTAGAACACAGTATGGCTTACTGTGAGCTACAGAAATGAATGAAACCTCAGCCACTTCAGACAGCAGCAGGGCTGGTTGAAGACTGATCTTAGACTCGTCTAAATTTGTCATTCCACCACTTGATTTTACTTAAGTCTGCTGAAACAAATCTGAATACAACAAATTACTGATGTTAACTGAGCATGGAGGGCTTATGGAGAGATCTGTATTAGCCAATGAAACGGGCAAATCATATGGATTCTCACCTGTAGTATATTACTGTGAACTGAACTGTCTCTGAAAGTTACACTTAATATGTGATGCTCTCTTCACTTACACACTAGTCGCGTTTCCATTGCAATTTTGCGCAAAACTTTATCGATATTGTTTTGTCAAAAAAACAATTCGACAAAACAAGTTTCACAATTTCGGTGTTTCCATTAAATGTGAAAAAAAAAGTTAAAAAGTCATTACAAACATGGCGGCAGTGGATGTAAACACATACTTCAGCTTTGTACACACTGCTACCACGGCACTAGTGCTCATCATCAGCCATCAGAGGAGACGGCGACTTATCGAGGCTTTGCAGTGACAAGCCCCTTATACTTGGGAGCGGCTACGTATGCGGCGTTTTTGGGAAACTGTAATCGATGGTTTTACAGAAGAGCTGTGGATTCAACATTTTAGAATGACACACTCAACTTTTAATGAACTTTGTGATGCTGTGAGATCTCTAGTGGAGCAGCTGCACATTGTCCAAGGATTCTCCTCGTTATTCCAAATATGCCGCGTCATCTTCATCCTCTTACTTTCTGTTGTTGTCTTCTTCTTCGTCATCTTTTTCGCCAATAGAAACGTCCGGTTGTTGATCACGTGACTCCCTTGATGCCAAAAAATTCAGTTCGAGTGTTTCCATTACACTTTTGCAATATAAACCAATTTCGATACGACTGAAAAAACACCTCATCTTAGCGCAAAAGACTTTTATCGAAAAACGTGAGTTTTTTCGAAATTGTCGTGTTTCCATTAATTAATCAATTAATTCTAATTTGCGATATTTCATGGTCAATGGAAACACAACTAGTGACACCAGCAGAGATAAAACAAACTCACTTTACATCATCTGTCCTATGTGTGAAAATGAAGTGGATTGAAACACTTTCCTTTCCAACACTTTCATTCAGTTAAGGGTTCAGTTTAGTAAGGTTATTGTTATGTTATAGCAAGTGTTAGGGTTTGGTTAAGCTTAAGTTAGATTAAGGATGAGGGTTAGGAATAGTATGGTTATTGGTAAGTTTTACAGGTAGGTTAGGGTCAGTACCGGTGCTAAGCATGTGGGTGCCCTAAGCACAAATGCTTTGTGTGCCCCCATCCCGCCCCCCATCCATCAATTAAGTCTTTGCCGCACAACCAACCCCCCCCTTCTGGGAGAACGATGTCCATAGCGGGTGGAGTGACAGTTTCGCTGGAGGTTGCATGTGTGAAAAAAGTTTTTTTGCTCGATCCAGAGGTGTGTGCAGTGGAGACTTCAGTGATGCCCTCGTCAACATTTGGGGCCCTACGTGTAGTGCGTGATCAACGTATGCATAGGTCCTGGTTAGGGTTAGGTTATGGTTAAATTTAGTTTAGATCAGGGGTTAAGATTAGGATTAATGGGGCAAGTGTTAGAGTTAGTGTGGTTATTGTTAAGTTTTATGGTTAGGATTAAGGTTAGAGTTAGGTTTAAGCATAGCTATACCATTATTTGACTAAAGCAATACATTTAATGCTGGTCACTCAAAACAAACACTCAAAGAAATGTATGTTAGTGTTCTGTGTACGTATGTAGAGAGGGAGGGGGGGATAGAGAGGGATGAGAGAGAGATGCTGAGAGGAGTATGTGATAGGCTGATCCCAGAGGCTCTGAGCTGTACTGCAGCACATCACTGGGCTGGGCAATTAGCCTCTGCGTTGCAGCCACAATCCTCACCTGGACTCATCTCTCTCTCTCTCTCTCTCGCTCTCTCTTTCTCAACTGCACTGTTTACAAAAAGTTGTCCAACTTTATCTCTGATATAACATCTTGCTACCAGAAACTCTTTCTCTTGCAGCAAACTGTGTAGCAACAGATGAGCTAATGTCTCTGATTATATAACTACAAGGAGGCACAAACATGTAGGTGCATCTAATAGATTCGATCTAACACTGTTTTAAAATGTCCAGCAGCTCTTCTGTCTCCTCCACTAATACCAGCACACTAACACACCACCACCACATCAGTGTCACTGCAGTGCTGAGAATGATCCACCACACAAATTCTGTAATAGCTGCTCTGTGGGGGTCCTGGTCATTGAAGAACAGGTGAAAGGAGGCTAACAAAGTATACAGAGAAACAGATGGACTACAGTCCAGAACTACAAAGTCTTATATACTGTAGTTATACAGAGTACTTTGTAACCTAAACAGAGCCTCTATTTTGGCCTCAAATATGGAGCCGTGAACATTCAGGGCCTTTTTCCAGCAGCCATCAACAGACGTGTGAGATTCATTTTAATGTCAGCGATGCTCATTTAGCGAGTTGATTGTTAAATTGATTTAATTATCGAATCCTCCTCGCTGACATTGATCAACCCTTGTTAATAAGGAAGCACCTATGCATGTAATTGGCTTTGATGCATATCAAGCCAGAGAGGCACGCAACTCTTTAAAGGGCAAGCCTCACCAGGCGGATTGAGATGCACAACACAGGCCCAAATTTGGCCTTTGAGCTGATGGATGATGACAGGTCTCGGCATTGTTCTCTTGATCTCTTTGGCTGCTTGGGTTATACATTCTGTGCTGTTTATATTCACACCGATCTGGCTTTCTAGAACACAACGCTGTGCGATTAGCACGCTTGTATCAATTTGTATCAGAATAGTTTTCATCTTGTCTTGGTATACACATCAGTCAAAACCTCTGGACATTCAGTGGTTATTTAAAAATGTTCTGCATTGTAGATTAATACTAAAGTCATCTAAACTATGAGTAAACACATCTGTAATTATTTAGTAAACAAACAAGTAAACAAAGCAGAATATGTTTATATTTGACATTCTTCACAGTAGGCACCTCTTGCTTAGATGCAGCTTTCTTGGCATTTTCTCAGTCAGCTTTATGAGGTAGTCACCTGGAATGGCTTTCAGTTAACAGCTGTGTCTTGTTAAGAGCTCATGACTTACATTTCTTGCCTCTTAATGTGTTTGAGACATCAGTTGTGTGTCTACGTTGAAGTAAAATCTAAGACATGTTTTGGTTTGTTTAACACTTTTAAGTTTACTACATGATTCCTTATGTGTTCACTCAGAGTCTGGATGACTTCAGTGTTCATTTACAGTGTAGGAACAACATTAAAAACTTTTTTTTTATATTACATCACAAGTTTGTCTTTTAAAACAAACCCTTAACAAAATGATTAATGACCCATTATACTAGAAAACCTCTTTTCCTTGTTTTTACACCGTTCACTCGAGTCCATAAATGGAAACAGTTACAAAAACAGCCAATTTCAAATTCCCTGTTTTTGTGACATCACAGTAAATATTTATAGTATACATGCTACCTATTTGACTAGCTGGAGTTTAGCTCCGCCTCTTTCACAATAAAATGTTTCAGCTTGGGCTACAAACCGGATTCCAAAAAAGTTGGGACGCTATACAAATTGTGAATAAAAACTGAATGCAATGTTGTGGAGATGGCAAATGTCAATATTTTAT
>BRDA01057690.1:0-12348 GCA_036984385.1 Crenuchus spilurus
TCATGTTTCTCTACTCAAGCCCGTCATCCCTGGACCCTTAGAGGATTCTCCTCCAGAGGAGCCTACTGAGCAGCATTTCGACGGGACTGGCAACCAGATCTACCCCATCCGCTCACTGCTAAAGTCCTGCCGCCGTGGAGGCCAACTTCAGTATCTCGTGGACTGGGAGGGATATGGATCAGAGGAACAGTCATGGGTACCATCGTCTGACATACTCGATCCCGCGCTCATAGCGGATTTCCACCACGCCCATCCTTCCCAACCAGCCCCCCAGCCCCGGGGGCGCCCCAGAGTGTTTCGGCCGTCTGCTGCCGGCCGTAGATCTTCAGGGAGGCGTGATGTCAGGAATCGCCGCCCCTCCAAAGACTCCAAATCCCATAATGCACCTCTGCCTTCTCAGTTCAGTTCCACCAATAGCGGCTCAGTACAAAGGTCACATTCACCTGAGTACTGAGCCAGCTGAAGCTCATTCCAACACTCCATAAATACTCACCCAGCCTTCACTTCCACGCGAAGTATTGCCACTCTAGTGTCCTTACGTTATCATCGAGTCTCTTGTCTAGTTATCCTGCCTTGTTATTCTGACCATTGCTTTGTTTATTGACCCTGACCTCGCCTTTCATCTTGGACCTTCTACCTGATTGTATGTACTCTGGTTTTGACCCTGCTCTGCCTAGATCACCATTCTCTCGCCTAGCCCTCTTGTTAATGGATGCTTGTATCTGTTTGGTTAACCTTTCTGTTACAATCTGCACTTTCAGTAAACATACTGTTTTTACAACTCCGGTCTGGCTCTCCATTCCTCACACTTAATGTATGAAGAGTCCATTCTTGGTACAGGAGATAATGTATCAGAAAAGATACATGTCTTTTGCCCCCTAATGGATTATCCACTGTACTGCCTGCACCAGACAATAGATACATGTAGATTTTGAGTTTAAATGACTTGAGTAAAAATGTGAATGTATAAGGGGGTAAAATGTGTTCTGTTTGTTTTTCTTTGTTTGTTTAACTCAGATATGTACTGTGTTATTGTACGGTTTCAGTCATGTTTTAGTCTCTGTTCATGCCTCATTCTGTTCTCCTGTGTCTTTGTTTACATTCTGTGTTTACGTTTATGACACGAGTTTGTTACCTCTGCTTTGTTCCCTGCCCAAGTCACACCCCTTGTAATTGTAATCACCTGTGGCTCTTGTGTTGTGATGTTTACTAATGTTTTGCACCTACCTTTGCCCTGATTACAGTGTGTATATGTTCCCCAGACTTTTCCTGTGTTCCAGGTCTGGTATTCACAACCTGGAATGTCACGCTCCAGGTCAGTCTTGGCTTTGTTTTAGTTTTGTACTTCAGTTTCGATTTGCTTTGAGTAATAAAGACCCACATGCTTGTGCTTACATGCCAACCTAATATGCTGAAAATTGTTTATTTATTTATTTGTCTGTACTAGGTCAAATAAACATGCCAGTTTTAAAGTAAAGATTGCTGATGATCATTTGATTGTTTAGGCTATACAGGGTTAATACTGTTAAATGCAGGGGTTTGGGTGGCTAAGTGGACTAAGGTGCTGATGCTATGATCAGAGGACTGAGAGTTTGATTCCTGGTCATGCTGATTGCCATTCTTACCTGAGATGGGTAGATGGTGCTCTCTCCCCATCACTACTAAATCAGGATGTATCAAATATGATACAAAGCAGAGCTCATATATGCACTGTGTTATTGTAAGGTTTTAGTCTTTGTCATTACTAAGTAATGTAACGTCTGCTGGCTCAGGGGCCTGTTAGCTGATGTATCACAGCTGGGGATCCTACGCTTTCCTCTGAGCACGCTGTCTAGGTTTATCAGCAGCTGGAAAAGAGGCGGAGCTTGACTTCACATGCAGCAAAGAAGGCCTGTGCTAGTCTTCAACCTCCTAGAGTCAGAGACATTACAAGTGATTGTGAGAGCCCTAGCAAATGGGTGGGCTGATTGGCTACAACTACATTTGGGGGATAATTGGGTTAAAATTGGGTTAGCAATGTTAAAATATTAACTCTGTGATGTTAATTTTGATTAAAGTGGCTAAGGTCATAATTCTCAAGCACATCCACAAGACAGAATGAAGGAATTGTTAAAGCTCCATTAGAAACATCTGTAACAACTGTGACTTATATAAAATATCAGTTAGAATATAATGGCTACAGTCTTATTAAAATACATCACTAAACATCTCTCAAACCACTCAAACAACATCTATAATTTTGAAAAACATAGTGACTAGTCTAGGAGACCATAATTCAGATCTCTTTCTCAAATTGGGCTATTTAGTAGTGTTTGATAGCATCATTGCAGCTAAAGTTCTAAACTAAGGACCCCAAACATGTCTGCGCTCATGAATTAGATAAGTGCAAAATACAAGTGTATCTCAAAAAAATGTGAATTTTTGAACTGAATATGTTTATTTTCTGTCCTCTTCATCTTAAAATCTAACAATAAACAGTGATAACAGAACTGTGCTATAATCACAACAATACACTTGAGGATGGTGCTATAATGTGAGATATTGGAACTGTTGTACTGATCTTTAGTACTCGGCCTGTGTAATCATGCTTATGGCAGCACTAAACCAGTGCCAATGTCTCGCATCATAGCACAATCCTTGGGTATATTATCGCATATTTCATTACTCGTAAAGTCACATATTTCAAACCCTTTTTTGTCTTACTGTTGATCAGGATGACATCAGAAATCAGAAATCCAGAATCTCAGATTGTTAGAATATTTCATTTGGAGTTTGAGTAAATTACACTCTTAGGAAAACAGGGTTCTATATAAGTACCAAAAAGGGTGCTTTGGCTTGTAACAATAGTTACCCTTTTAAATAGTTCTATATAGAACATTTATGGTGCTATAAACAACATTTTTTTCCTAAATGTAATAAAATGTTGTTTAAAATGCAAAAATGTAAAAAATAAATATTTCAGAGCTCACTTCACTAAATGACTGCTGACCATATTATACCAACAAACAACTGTGTCTATTCAATTATATAACTTCACTAAATGACTGCTGACCATATTATACCAACAAATAACTGTGTCTATTCAATCATATAACTTCACTAAATGACTGCTGACCATATTATACCAACAAATAACTGTGTCTATTCAATCATATAAACAATTCAGCTTCAGTCAACAACATCAAAATGGCATGTGCTCATGTAGTAGTGACAAGGCTGGTTAAAAATGTATTATTATTATTATTTATTATTATTATTATTATTATTAATGTAGTGTTGTAGTGAAATTATAACAAAATTAATGAATACACACTGGAAAACATAGACCTTAAAACTAACAATGGGGCTTAATTCAAATAACACACATCTTTGAGTGTTCATGGTTCTGTATAGAACCAGTGGTTTTACCAATGAACCCTTGAAGAACCTTTTTATAAGAGTGTATGAACCCTAAAACAAAATAAAGGCTCAAAATGTCACTTTACATGTAATTAATATAAAATAAATCACAGTTTACACAAATGAACTTTTTCACCATATTCTTATTTTTGAAGATGCTCTAGTAAGTGATATGAAAAATACAATATAATATCAAACTGGAGACATGGCGTCTGTGTTTGTATATATGTGTTGATCAGGGGGTTCCCCTTAACTGCAGATGGACTTGGTTGGCGGAGCCACAGGCATCAACTCACCCCCTGCCATACCCCCACCCCCCACCCTTAGACATTCCACTTGATTGGACCAATCAACACTTGCATCAGTCAAAGGATAAGAACAATAGTCTGAGTCATATCACTGAGCTCTGGCTTTAATTTGCTATCAGAGGCTCAAATGTTAATTAAAATGTCATTAAAACGAAGCCAAGTCATTTTCAGGACGTGGCACACATCCTGCAGTGTCAGGCCCTCGCTGATGAAGACCGGTTCTGTCTCTGTTTAATACGATTTGACAAGAGAACATATGAGCATGTCTTAATAAACCCCCAGGATGCACCATATTATAGCCAACTCTATCCTCCCTAATCTCCAGCATCAGACACAGTCAAGCAAAACTGTGATGTACACTGTTCAGCCAATTCATTACAACCATCCTGTATCTACACACATTGTCCATTTTAACTCCACTGAACATACAGGTGCAATTTGTAGTTCTGGAGTCCATCTGTTTCTCTTTATAGCTTCACCCTGTTCTTCAATGGTCTGGACCTCCGTAGAGCCGGTGACAGATCATTCTCAGCACTGCAGTGACACTGATTTGGTGGTGGTGTGTTAGAGTGAATCAGACACAGCAGAGCTGATGTTTTTATATACTGTCCACGCTGTTAGACATGCCTACTACTAATACATCACATTTTGATGATTTCTCTGGTATGATGCTACAGTTAAACCTGCTACATTAGCTCTTGTCTTGAGTCAGGTTGTGTTCACCAAACTGCAGGAATCCGGCCCTCCAGGACTGGAGGATGACACCTCTGCTCTAGTCCTTCATCAGTTATCACTGGATGCTGCCAAAGAATGCTGTTGGCTGGTTTGGTGGTTTGGACTTTTCTCAGTCCATCAGTGATAGTGAGGTGTTTTAAAACCCCAGCAGCTCTGCTGTGTCTGATCTACTTGTACCAGCACAGCACACATTAACACACCACGACCACCACGTCAGTGTCACTGCAGTGTTGAGAATGATCTATCACCAGCTCTATGGAGGTCCTGACCATTGAAGAACAGAGTGAAAGGCTAAGAAAGTATACAGAGAAACAGATGGACTACAGTGTAACCACTACATCATAAATTCACAAGACGCATTGGAAGGAATTGTGAAAGCTCTATTAGGAACATCTGGAACATTTACTGTGACTTTGAAAACATCAATTAGAACACAATGGCTGGAGTCTGTAATTCATAAGACATAAAACGCCACAAATTTAGTAGTTCTGCATCACTCAGGGTGTATTGTAGTGCCATCAGCTGCAGCTCTGCACTCTCAAATGAATGAAATGAGCCATAATTGGCTTTGAAAGCTCCACGTTTGTCTTTCTCCATCTCCTCATTTCTGTCCTATATTATAGACAGCATCTCTCTCACTCTTAGGGGAGGAAAACAGGAGAGTGTGATGGAGGTCTGTGACTTCAGGTGGTAAGAAAGCATTTTGCAGAAGCTTTTGGAATAAAAACGAAACAGTCTGGCTCTCCTGGGAGCTTTCCAACAAAGACAGACTCTCAGCTGTGTTCCTCAGGATCTTCCAACGTCTGAAGACAGACTGAGACAGCTGTGTACATGCTGGTATATACTGGAAATAAGATAACACTTTCCTTGGGGGCAGCCGTGGCCTGAGAAGCAGGTTTGGGACTGAAAGGTTGCCAGTTTGAATCCAGAAACCAGCAGGAAATTACATTCACTACTGAAGCACCTAAACCCCGACTACTCCCTGAATTAGAATATTGTGAAAAGTTCATTTTTGCTAATAATTGAATTCTGGAGACAACATCAGAAGTGTTTTACTTGTACTAAGCACAGCCAGAACTGGACTGTTACACAGTGCTCCAAAGTCATCTTTCCAGTTGAAAGTCAGTTTTGTATCACTGTCAATGTCATTTGGTTTTAGAGTCTGAGAGGCACAGAATCTGAAGTGTCTGAAGTCCAGTGTGTAGTTTTGATGTGCTGGTGTTGGTCCACTGTGTTATATGTAGTCCAAATTTAAACCTACCAGGAGTTTTTAGAGCACTTCATGTTTCCATCTGCTGACAAGCTTTATGGAGATGCCCACAGTGCCAAAACTACAACCAGTTGGTTTGTTGATCTTGATATTACTGTGCTTGATTGGCCAGCCAAGTAATGTGTTATAAGCCGTACCAGCCCACATTAAAATGCTTGAAATGCAGTCATATCAGAATACTATAACCACCTTAACAATATGTCTGCTTTGAAGGCCCAGATGTAAGAGTTTGCTCAATGATACTTTCCTTAGTGTGCCTGTGTTCATTATAGAAGTTCACTCTATAACTCTAACTTAAATTTAGCTCTAGAACATCGTACACGGTTAGCAGTTACTGAGATGCTATCACCTTTCACCTGCTACCCTGTTATCATGCTCTTTTGGACATCAATCAAATCATGTCCTTTACCCATGACACCCTGCTACAATTGATTAGTGTGCTTGCTTATTTATACAAACCCTGTCATCTGGCACCTGTGGCATCTCTGGCTGAGTTCAGTCCAAATCAGTGGTGGTCATAATATCTGACATGACCATGTAAATTAAATTCTGAACAAAAGCAATATTTTTGATGTATTCATGCGTTTTGTAGAGATATTTTGAGCTTTCAACAGCTACATATACAGATAACGGACTTACACCCCTACTATGGACAGATGTGCAGACATGTGCCTTCAAGCATGTGACCCACTAACCCACTGTTTTGTGATCTCATACTGTGTGTGTGTGCATATATCTCTAAACTTTGGCAGTTTGTGTGGTGTGTAGAGTGTATGCGCTTCAGTAAGCTCAGATTAGTCTGACACATACAAAGGCACTGTTGTACAAATCTCATCTTTGTGGCTCTGATGTTGATAAGATGAGATGCTTCATCAGTTTCACATCTAAGAATGTCACTTCTCATTACACCCCCGCTGACAAACCCCCACCCATGCCTCAGCCTGGTAACTAAGAGATTACACCCGTCTCATTGCTAAACTAGCAACAGCTTCACAACAAGCCAAACATCTCAGGAAACATATATCTAGCCCTTACAAGAAATAACATATTACCTTGGTATTACTATTCCATCTGGTCCTCTTCCTCTTTTACCTTCAAATGTCTTCTCAAGCGATGGTTCTTGTCATAATGTGTTCAAAATAAGAGATCTTCAGTTTGGTTGTTTGGGCTTCTAGTGAAAGGTCAGCTTTGATTTGGTCCAGGATCCATCAATTGGTCCAAGGTTCTCTGAAAAGTCTCCTACAGCAAAGTTCAGAGGGATCAATGTTCTTCCTGTCCTGCTTTCACATCCATAAAGAAGACACAACGAAAACTAGTATCTACAGTTCTATTCTTTGTTTCAGCAGACATAATGTTACATTTGAAGATCTTTTCCAGTTCCTTCATCCTCGTTGACACCATGGTACTTCCAAAGTTATCGTATAACTGTCAGTGTTGAAATGTCTGTATTACATATCTTGTGTTAAGTCCTACCTGCGCTTTTAATCTGACCCAAATGTGTCCATTTTTAATGTCTGAATCAGTGTTTGTACAGTGGAGTAAACTTTAGGGTACCTTAATAAAAACTTTTAGCACTTTATGTAACTAAGATGACCTCATTTCTAAAAGGTATAAAGTTAAAACACATTTCTTTAATACTTTAAACAAGATTTAAAAAAATAAAATAACATAAAATAATTCTAGTTTTGTCAAGATTTTTGGTTCATCTTGCATGCACTGCTTTTTTAAGGTCTATCAACAGATTGTCATTGATATCTAGGTAGGACAACAGTGAGGGCCATGGCAAAACCTTTTGCCTGTTGAGGTAGCCTTTGTGAAATTTGAGGTATGTTTATGATAATGATTTTGCTGGAGAAGCCATCCTCTTTTCACTTTCAGCATTTCTACGGATGGTATGATGTGTTTTACTCAAACTGTACCAGTAAAAGGTTGACTATACCCCTGTGTTTAACAGTTGGAGAAGTGTTCTTTTCATTACTTGCACCCTTTTTCTTACCAACATAACTTTGTTCATCAAAAAGTTAAAATGTAACTTTGTCTACAGAACTTATGTCATTCATCTGGCTTGCTTAGATGTTCCTTCGCAAACATCTGACACTTAATGTTGTGGTGAGGATGCAGGAAAGTTTCTCTTCTGTTGATGTCAAGGTGATATTTATGTAGATGTCACTGCACAGTGAAACAGTACTCCAGCACTCTAATGTCTACTAAATCATCCTGAAGGTAATTTGCAGTAAAACATGGGTTTTGATTTACCTTTCTAGTAATCCTAAGAGCAATTTGTTTATAGTTTTCTTGGTGTTCAAGACCTCAAATTGACCTAAACTGTTCTTGCTTACTGTAAATTACACAATAATTTTGCTTAAAATTTTGAAAAGAATGTTTAATATTTACATTTATGCCTTTTTAGGATTCATTCCCCTTCTACTTACTCAACTATTCACAGTAACAGATATTTTGACCAGGGGTGCCGAAACTTTTGTATGCCACTGTAATAACATCATGATATGCTATTATATGGTGATATAATATAGTAGTACAACAAGGAGTCCCAAGGAATGGTGAATAACTTTAATGTTAATGAAGATCTGGTGATGAAATTTGGACCAAATATTCATCAGTACGTGTGAAAAAGATTGATGTTACAACATGTGCTAAAAATGTCCCATCATGTTTTTTTTTCTCCTGATTAGGTGGGAATGTGGTGCATGGAGATGTGCCAACACATTTTTTGACAAGTTTATTTTTCCGTTGTCTCTTCTGAATTGTTTGTTCCCTTCCTCCTGTACTGTGCACTGATAGATTATAAGGTTCGCTGGGTGAAATGACTGTCCCATACTGTGTTCATGAGTAGGGGCAAATTTGGAAGTTGTGGGGCCCCAAGCAATGTCATGTCTGGGGGCCCTGATCAAACAGATTCTTTTTTATGGTTATGGTGCGTTACAGGCTTAAACATAAATTACATTATTATTATTCATTATTAATAAATCTTAATTATTATACATACATTTTAAACATTACTTAAACATTATTATTCATAATATTTTATTAGGAATTCTCACAGCCTAGTGTGTTCACTAGTGTGTGTGTGTGTGTGTTTGTGTGTGTGAGTTTCACTAAACGAATGGGTTAAATGCGGAGGTCAAATTCCGCTGTGTGAAAATCAAATTGGCAAATTGGTGAATCTTAATCTTAATCTTACATAAAATTATACCTAATTTTTTTGTAAAAATAAGCAGAAATTCTGAATTATTTTGACAATAGTTAAACTTTGAGGCATGTAAATGGATGGCTTATCACAGACTGGTAGATGCACACACACACACACACACACACAGATTCGAATGTTAATGTTAATGGATTTTAATATGAAACCTCTGATATTAAAATACATTTATCTGATGTGAAAGAGGCAGAACAAACATACATTTTCCTTGTCACTGTTGCCTTCGGCTCGCTCACATCGGGCTTAGATTCAAATTGTTTGATACTAATTATGTAAAGCTGCTTTGTGACAACACCCATTGTAAAAAAGCGGTATATAAATAAATTTTGATTGATTGATTCATGTTAACAACTTACAGTGTCAGGTGAACACGGACTATGGGCCAAATCATAAAACACTGCAAGTTCAAACACAAGTTTGATGGAGTGACCGCTGGGACGGCCAATCACACATTAGCATGAAATGGCAGAGCCAATCGATGAGCTTGTGAGCGGTCTAAAGAGAAATAGGCTTCCAACTGAGTAGCCGTTTTTTGCTGGGTCCTAGTGCTCGACCCGTTTCTTTTTAATATAGCGTAACACTGTTTTTGGATGGAAAAATCTGCAGAGAACCAAAACTGTCTTTTGAAAAAGCTGCTGTCCCCTACCCTCACTCCCAAATTATGCACATGGTGTAGGTATCTATTTATTGTGGAACAACAAAAACAATTATGCATTTAGTTTAGTGGGTTTTTTGTTGTTGTTGTTGTTTTTGCCACCCACTTTTGACCAACAGGGTCCCCCCTGATCTCCAGAGCCCCAAGCAATTGCGTGGTTTGCGTGTTGTTCAAGTCCACCACTGTTCATGAGGATAACTGAGGGCTGTAATGTTTCATCAGCAGGTGACTGATGGAGACAGCTGGACAAGTACTGGCCTCCACTCTGACACTCATCTACCTGCACTGTATTCATGCAGCTCAGTCTTTTCACACAGACTGAGGTATATTTAATCCAAACCTCATCACCAGATCTTCATTACTATTAAAGTTATTGATGGTTGTTTGGGTAAATAAGCTAATGTGACACCCTGTTGTTGTCATGTTAGCACTAGCTAACTGTAATATAACAGTCAGGGTTCTAAATTAACACCCGCCAACCCGCCAAATGCGGGTAAAAGATCAATTTGGCGGGTGTTAATAAAAACTTACTAGACAATTTTGCCAGTGATGCAAGAGGTATTATATGCATGATACATAAGGCTCTGTTCTCTGTCATTTATCCGCTGGCAGTACTTCTTACATTTCCCACTATATGCCTTAACGCTACGTCAGGGGTGCACCGGTCGATCGCAAAGGTAGTGTGGGTAGATCGCATGGCATTAAAAAAATAGATGTCAGCCTATCATCCGTCCTCGCCACCCATCCTACAGCCTACACAGTGCTATCCGGCCCCGGCCTCGGCATGTTAACAGAGGGAAGGAAAAGTATCTATCCTAACGTTAGGGCGTCTCTCAATCTTTCTTTCGATGGATTTCTGCGGTATTCTAATATTCATGTCACTCATGTCCACGAGGATTATTAACAACCAGCTCTGTTTACGGAGTTGCGATTAGGGTTGCCAGATCCCCAAAAACCTCCAGCCCAATGTGTGACAGAAAACTGCCATACACAAGCACCTTTTCTGCATTTTTGGCAGTTTCCTTTTGGTAGCAACGTGGTACCGTGAGATTCAGCATTTGTGCACTGGTGAAATGGGAGAGCCGGAGAAACAAAAAAGTTGACTCTGAGTTCAGAAACTTCGAAGAAAAATGGACAGATATCTTTACTTTTTCCGAGGACGAATTCATAAAAAGTGCTTGCTAGCAGTGGAGGAGGAAATGTGTCCTGAAAAGAAAGAAGCAGTTGAAGTTGTCAGCCTTTCTCGCATGACAATTACAAGGCGAGTGGAAAATATGGGGAAACATCTCCAATCAAAACTAAAAGACAAAGCAGCACGTTTCTAAATGTTTTCTACTGCCGCTGACGAGTCCATTGACGTATCTGATACCGCCCAACTCTTGGTATTTATTCATGGTACAGACAACAATTTTGAAATTACAGAAGAGTGAAGAGTGACATGCATGTCAGAAATTTATATGGCCCCCAGGCTGAAAAAGGTTGGGCATCACTGGACATCTCACTTGATTGACATACAGGGAGCTTGGTCGAGCACTAGGACCCAGCAGTAATCCAAGCCACTCAATATGAATCAAGTTTCACATTAGACCACCCACAAGCTCATTCGATTGGCTCTGCCGTGTCTTGCTAACGTGTGATTGGCCGTCTATGCTATTGCTTCATAAAACAGCATCTGGACTTTTATACCAGTGTTTTTTCAAGTTGGCCAGCAGTCCGTGTTCTCCTGTCACTGTAAGTTGTTAACATGTATGTTTGTTCTGCCTGTGTAAGAAGCCTAAAACTGACCATTTCCATACGGAGTGGAGGACTTTTTAACTGTCATTTTTGAAGTGTGTTTGCCTTGACTGCATTATTCAGAGTCAGCCTTTTCACACATGAAGATCATTAAGTCCAAGATTCGTTCCACTATGACTGATGATCATTTGAAGGTTTGCTTGAGGCTGGCTATCAGCAACTACTGTCCAGACTATGCATTCCTGACTGATTCCATTGTACAGTGGTGTTGTGTAATATGGGTTGATGTAGTTATTCAAGGTACACCAGCATACATTTTACATATAAATTGTCAATATTTGTATAAATAAATATGTGTCTTGCATTTTTATATTAGGTAGATCATTTTGACTTAGTCATTAGATAAGTAGCTCGCAGGCTGAAAAAGTGTGTGCACCCCTGCCCTACGTCATGACACTATAAGGCCATTGGCTGCGCACAGTTTGTAGTGAAAATAGCGCGGGAAAACATGGAAATGAACGCTAACACCACTAAACAGAGTTCAGAGAGCAAGACCAAGAGCAACTCAAGGTAGAAGCGAAGTAAACGGGTCCAGAACTAAACAGAGAGCACACTGAAAGAGGAGGGAGTTAACGTTAGCTTAGTAAAAACTTTTAACCTAAATGTTGGGACTTGGATAGACTGGGGCAGCTGGGCCTAACTGTGCACAAACGTGCAGCAAAAAATTAGAGTAGCTCAGATTCTGATGCCGCTTCTGAAGAAGGAAGAGCACTGAAGACATGGTTCAAATAATATATATATGTAGAAAGATAAATAGATAGATAGGTCAAATGCATTCAGTGGCACTCATTTCTCTTATTTTTACAGCATAAAATTTGGCTAGTGGAAATTCTGATTGGCCGGTAACTTTAGAGAGTTACCAGCCACATTGGCTGGTGATCAAAAAAGATCTGATAACAGTGTAGTATAATATTGTAGGAACATGATACCAAAAGAAAAGTCACCTGAGTCAGTTAACAGT
>BRDA01057692.1:0-10195 GCA_036984385.1 Crenuchus spilurus
GGCCCGGAGATCACGAGCATCCAGTAGAGTTTTATGGCCTTGACCCTTACGCACAGCGATTGTTCCAGATTCTCTTAATCTTTTGATGATGTTATACACGGTTGATGATGATAACTTAAAAGTCTTTGCTATTTTATGCTGGGTAACACCATTCTGGTATTGCTGCACTATCTTTTTGCGCAACAATGGTGGAATTGGTGATCCTCTTACCATCTTGGCTTCAGAGAGACATTGACAGTCTGAGAATCTCTTTTTATACCCAATCATGTTGTCAATTAACCTAATTAGTGTTAATTGGTCTTCCAGCTGTTCATTATATGCTCATGTTCCTTTTTCCAGCCACTTATTGCTACTTGTCCCAACATTTTTGGGATTTGTTGACACTGTGAAATTTTGAATCAACATATTTCTCCTTTAAAATGTTACATTTACTTAGATTAAACTTTTGATCTGTCATCTATGTTCTATTACGAATAAAATATTGACATTTGCCATCTCCACATCATTGTATTCATTTTTTATTCACAATTTGTTTAATGCCCCAACTTTTTTGGAATCCGGTTTGTAAGACACATTAACTCCCTTTCACAATTCAAATCCACACTCAAAACTTACCTGTTCAAACTTGCCTTTCCCATCTGATCGTGTTTGCATTTTCTTATTTTAAATTGTTTTAATGTTGTATATTGTGTATTCTGTTTTTTATATTCAGTGCTTGTTTTGCACATTTGTAAGGTGTCCTTGAGTGACAGAAAGGCGCCTATGAAATAAAATTTATTATTATTATTATTATTATTATTATTATTATTATGTCATCATCCCCCTAAAGGACAATCAAACCATATTCACACTCACAACACAGACTGACACATGTACATCCTCCCATTCTGTACAATCAGCCTGTATATAAAAAGTCTATATTGTATATAATATAACTTCTAATATATCATAGCAATTAATTAACTTATAGGACACCATAGCATCTATAACAATGTGCAATACTGCTGCAACATATGCAATATTTTTATTTATTTTTATTTTTATGATAGTAATGTGTAAATAAGCACTCTTTATGTATATTCACTGCTCATTGTAAATTTGTGTTTTTTTGTATCATAATTTCTCTAAAACCTTTTGTTGTCTACAGCAGGGACTATGCACCCAAGTTTTTCAAGTTTCATCAGTGAAAGGTGATGTGACAAAGTTGATTTGATTTGATTCAATTACATGTTAGTGTTCAATAAAACACTGTGAAGACCACCAAGAAGTGACTTGAGAACAAATCTGTCAGGCTGATGTTTTGACCTGATTTTGACCTTTTATAGAGAATATTTGATTTCGCAATAAACACAAACTAATGAGGAAAAAACTGTAGACTGAAAGAGTATGTGATAATGTATAATGTACTGTAGACTGTGTGTCTGCATTTGTGTGTGTGTGTTGATGTATAATGTACTTCTACCCTTTTTCACTCTCCAGTTAGTTAAACACCCCCACACAAGACGTCACAGACGCCAGGATGAGTTTGGACTTGTTTTAATGTGGCAGGCATGAAACTATTAAACGAATACAGTTTATGTGCTTCAGTATACACAAATACAGTATAATTATGAATTCAAGCTGTATATGAATCATAAACTGTAATGTTACATCAATTGAAATAACATGATTACTTCGAAAATAAGACTTGTAAGTAGTTCCTTAAAACATGGAGGAACTGCTTAAATGTACCATTTCTAAAGTATATTATTTATCTAACATCATGTTTACTGCAATGCTCAAAGGGAATGCCCGCATGTTCTGAACATTCCTCATTCCTTTTTCTCTTAAAGGGCCAGCGCACATAAATAAAACTAATTTTATTGTATTAGTTATTACACTCCCCATCTGGTATCTTATGGATACCACAAATGAACAAACTCAAACATCACCAGATTAAAAAAAAACATCTCTGATATGGGTCTATAATAAGCCTTAACAGTCCCTTGTTTAGCAACTCTAACCTCAGCCTTTCTCACAATTCCATCTTCACTGGGAACTGCCTTGACAATGGCACCCATCGGCCACTTGTTTCTTCTTGTTTGTTTGTCCTTAAGAAGAACCACATCCACATCTTTGATGTCAGTCCTGTTATGATGCCATTGTTGATGAGATTGGAGGCTGCTGATTTACTCCTTTCGCCACCTTCTCCAGAAGTTGTCAGCAAGAAACTGAACATGCTTCCAATGTCTCTTTAACATATCCTTTTGTTTAATATTGTCACAAATTGGAGGAACTGTGTGTGTTTTTGTGTGAGCAGCATAGCAGGGCACAGAATGAGAGGCTGCTCTGGGTTTGATGAGACTGGAATTAGTGGGCGGGCATTTATTATGGCTGTGACTTCTGCTAGAAATTTAGTCAGAATTTCATGGGTGAGTTGGACACGAGCAGCTTGCAGCAACATGTTGTCAAGGATACGCCTCGCCAAGCCAATCATATGCTTCCATACTGGGGTGGGCTAAATAGTCTTGTGCACTTGTGTTCCTGCAATTATTGCTGCACCTTGTTTTTGTCTGGCAATATGGTAATCTCTTTGTGAGCACCAATAAAGTTAGTGCCAAAGTCAGAACGCAGCTACCTTGCAGGACCTCAGTGCAAAAAAATAGCCTCAGTGCATTAATGAAGCTTGATAAGCTCATATCCTCCACAACCTCAGTGTGGACAGCCCTTGTGCATAAACAGGTAGAGTACTGCCCATTGTTTGCTATTAGCCTGTTCCCCTCTTGTACACCTTGTGGATACCTCCCATGGGCTAAAAACATCCATGCCTACATAAGAGAAGGGGGGATCCACCTGAAGTTGCTCCACTGGCAGGTCACTCATTAACTGCTCTTCAAACTTTCCTCTCAGTTTTTTGCATGTGACACACTTGTTTATAACCTTGCCAATGCATCTTTTCACACCTACAACCCACAGGCTACTTTCTCTGATTGCCCCTTTGGTGAAATGCCGTCCTTGGTGGCTAACACATCCATGATAATGTTGCACAAGGAGGGTAGTGATGTAGTTGGTGTCTGGATAATTGGGTTTGTTTTCTTTGTCTCTAAGCCTGAGCGAGCAATGCAACCACCGACTCTCAGTAGGCTGTCATTTCCAATGGTGGGGTTAAGCTTTATTAGCGGGCTACATTTGGAGAGATTTTGTTTTGCTGCGATGCATTTGATCTCATCTGCATGCTTCTTGTTGAACATTTTTGATTATTATGTTTTCAGCCTGCTCTAACAGTTCACATGTGATGGCTTACAGACATGCCACCTGGTACAGTCTTTGCTTGTTTTGGAAAGGGAGAAGCATTGTGCTATGTGAATCAGGTTCACTACAGTTCTGTTCAGTGATTTCCATGAGGAAAAGCATTCCCTGTGCTTTGTGTCTAAAACATTCTTTGTAATGTTTGTGTAGAGTGTTTTTACCTCTGGACGCACCTCTGCATCAATATCTGGATCCAATAGCTCCTACTCATGTTGCTCTGGCCTAATGACTGAAGAACACTGCAGGAAGGCTGGCCCTGTAAACCATGATGTATTACACAACTCTGAGGCTGGAACAGACCGTAAGCCATGGTCAGCAGGGTTTTGATCCATTGTGATGAAGTGCCATTGCTCAGGTGTTGTTGATTCTCTGATGCACCCGACACGGTTGTTTATGTAGACGTAGAAATGTCTTGACTGGTTGTTGATGTATCACAAGACCACTTTGCTATCTGTGTAGAAACTGATTTTGTCTATTTGATGATCAATCTACTTGCTTAGCGCTTCTTTCATTTCTACTGCCATTACTGCTGCACAGAGTTCAAGCATAGGGACTGTAAGCTCTGGCTTGGTGGTGAGTCATACCTTGCCTAGGATGAAGCCAACTTCTGTTGTGCTATCAGCATCTGTAATTTTAATGTGAGCAACTGCACACAAAAGATACATAATTCTACACATTTGGTCCTGGAGGAACATTTTTTCGTTTCACTGTATACTACTCACTAATGTATATGGTTGAAATGACAATAAACCTGACTTTGACTTTGACGTTTGGCTCGGGAAAGTGGAATGTTTGAATATGTAGCCAATATTTTTTTTTGCTCTGTATTATTATTATTTTTATTATTTTTAATATGTGAAGAAAAATATATTGGCCATATAAACAACTCCCTCAAAGCTTCAGTACTAAAAAAATGTGTGTGTTTTAAGTTAGTCTTTAGTTAAAAATGGTTTTGATTGGTTTCATGCTAAAAGCTTACATTTTTGGCCTATTAGGATCAACTACATTTTATTTACAATGTGAAATGGTTTTGATGTATTGATTTTCATTATTTTTATTGTGGTTACTATAAGGTTACACCTTGTTATATGCATTAAAAAAAAGAAAAAAATCTTAGTCACATGGTGAACGCTGAGTTGGAGAGGGAGAGAGAAGCTGTGCTGTGTGTGCATGTGTATACTAACTCTGCCCCATGTCTTGTGTTCAGCCAATAAACTGAAATCCAACTCTTCATCGTGGTGTGGCTGTTTGCTGGTCATTGGCTGTTCCAGCCTGTTTGACATCTGCTACAAATACATACATGGGATTTGTATATTACTGAGGCATTGTAGGGACTGTTGCCATTCTATACACATCCCTCTCATGTCTTCAGGCAGTACTTAATCCCACTCTGTTAGATAGAGGACAGTCAATGCAAATATTCCTCTTCTTCCGCTGAATTTATTTCCAAGAGTAAATCACTTACCTCTATTAATTTTTGGTGATCTTTTGACCCTATTCTGGGGAACTGGTAAGTTCTTTTTTGTGAAAAGAGCACCCTCTATGGCCTCTGGTGATCCATGTCTCATCCAGCCTATCCCAGATGAGCTGTAATGCAATATATGGCTTCGTTATGTTGACTGCTTTCATGTGACATTCATGTTTGGCTGACTCCGGGCCCAGTGATTTAATCAGGATGTCGATCTCCTCCCCGGCTTTAAGATCGAGACTTTCAGTAGCATTATTAAATAATAATTTCCAAGATAAATAGATTTTCGGTTTATCATCAAAATTAGTGAGCTGGATATATCAAGGTTATAGTGTTGAAAAGGTAAGTAGTATTGGGTGTTGACAGTAGAAGGCGTATACATAGGAGTATAATGGGTCCTGTGTTGCTGGGTATTTGAAGTGTAGGGTTGATTGTCCTGTCTCTCAGGTGGATATTGTTTTTGACTACAGTCACTGTTTTCTGCCGATTGTTGGGGCTGATAGTTCTTTGGGACTGTGGGCACGTTTTCTTGTTGCATGTCTGATTTCTTAATGTTTATGCTTTTATCTGCGTTTGTTTTACTTGGTTATTTGTTAATGTGCTTGCTATGTTTTCTTACATACTCAGCTGTCCACTCATGGACACTTTGAATCGGGGACAGATGAATTGGTTGATCCAGTGTTGTTTCCAAACTTGCAGCAGTGGCCTCCATTACTGCAGCTTGTGATTCACCTTCTTTCTCTAGCACATGGAGGGCTGCTTCTAATCTGGCCTTTTCCAGTTTAATCTCTTATTTCCTTTTTTGCAAATGCAGCTCTGGCCTGGGTGCCTTCTGCTTTAGCACATGCTGCAGCTACTGATAATGTTATACTTAAGACAGAAGATCTGCTTGAGCATGAAGCTGTAGATGTAACTTTGAGTTCTACCCTCTCCATTGTTCATACTGATGTACTGAGTCTTTACACTGACTTGATAATGCTGTGTCATGCTGATCCGGAAAAAGCATATGACCATGCAGTCTGGAGGTCAGTAGTTCATTGAGAGGATTCTTTTTAACTTTAGTGACCTCGTAGAAACCTTTTCCACTCTTCACTTAGTTAAAAACGTAGTCACACATGCCAGGATGAATTTGGACTTGTTTTTATATGGCAGGTGTGAAACTGTAATAAACAAATACAGTGTATGTGCTTCAGTATACACAAACACAGTATAATTATGAATTCAAACTGTATATGAATCATAAACTGTAATGTTACATCGATGTGAAATAAAATGATTACTTCAAAAATAAGACTTGTAAATAATTCCTTAATAAAACATGGATGAACTGCTTAAATGTCGCATTTCTAATGTATTTTATTTATCTAACATCATGTTTACTGCAATACTCACAGGGAATCCCCTTATTAACTCAAAAACAGCTACAGAACACAACACCTAGCCGTCTCTGCACTGCATGGTCTGAACACTCACTTCTTGTTCCTTTTTCTCTTAGCACACATAAACTAATGTCAGTGCAAGAGTACTGCACTGTAGACCTTGTGTGTGTGTTAATGTTGAATGTATTGTAAATGAATTATGTTTCTATTCAAACTGTTTTTCAGCAATGATGTTTCTCTGTATAACACTCCTGATCATTGGATTTACAGAGACCACATTAGGTACATTTCACTCTGTGTATGTGTGTTTATTTGAATTGTCTTATTATAATAATAGTTTTATTGTTGTTTGTGTACTCCCACGGGGGGGACGAGCATCCAGCGTGGAAAATCATGAAATATCCTGGACTCATTGACTATTCGTACCAAGGAGATGTAGCAAATGCCCTCCCCCTTTGAAATGCAAGCAGTTGGATTATTAAAACGCAAACAAATTAACCAGAGTTTTATTTCTAATCCACCAATCAGAGAGCAGAATTCTGAACCAACAAGAAGTCAGTGCTATATAAACGTCTGCACACGCGGTAGCACATTCGCTGCATTTCAAGTGCTTATTAGCACTGCTATTATCCATCTATATGCTTATCCGTTAAAAAGTCTTATTAAAGACTAACCTCACGAAATAGTATTTATATAGACGTCCTATCTCACCCATAGATTATTTTTAACTGCTAGGCATGCAGTTAGCTGTTTAGCCTGCATTTTTCACCATTACAACACAACTACCACAAGCATCTAATACACACACACACACACACACACACACACACACACACACACACACACACACACACACACAAATTTAAATTGTAAAGTCATAAATAAAAATAGTTTCCCTGCAAAAATCTTACTTGTGTTTAAATAACACATTAAGTCCTGACTCTGATCTGAGGCCCAGATACTAGACTCTCACGTCACCACATACACACACACACACACACACACACACACACGCATCATAAACTTTATTAAAAACAACTGAGAATAAACACATCCAAATTATTTCACAAACAAAAGTGGAGAAATTACTCTTATGCCTAGTAATAATAATAATAATAACAACAATCATAAAACATAAATGTATATAATATATTTATATAATAATAATAATAATCTCACATTAGAAGTCTGGTGCTACTGCCAATTATAACAATAGCCTAGTAATGATAATAGGCTTACCTACCACTATTGATGATGATAATAATAATAATAATATTGTAGGCCTAACAATAATAACTTAGCCTAGGTGTGTGTGTATATATATGTAACAAATGACCGAAGCGTGGATCCAAGTGCAGATTAAACTTTATTGAAGGACAGTGAAAACAAACAAACACAATGCTAATGCTATTAGCATGAAACGCAAAAGGGGCAAATCCAATATAAAACTGAGTCCAGGCAAAGAGTCCAAAGAACCAAATATATATATATATCCAGAATGAGCGCTCAGAATTGACTGGGTAACCATAATCAAGACCTTGCACTGAGGTAACAAACCACTGAGCTTATATAGACGGAGACTGATTAAGATGGCCAGCAGTTAGTATTCCGGTGACAATGACCTCTGGTGTCTGGGAGGTGAATTGTCCTGTGAAACCGGAGATGGGGACCTCTGTTGGTGTGTTGGTGTGTGTGTGTGTATATATATATATATATATATATATATATATATATATATGTATATGTGTACACACACACACACACACACTACTGCTGCTCAAAAGTTTGGGATCACACAGGATTTTCCATGACAATCTATACTTTTATTTCAGAAGGGCCCTTTTATTATTATTATTATTATTATTATTAAATTAAATCAATTAATTTATTTATTTTTTCGACACTATAATAAAGTCCACAAATTCTGCTGCTCCAGATACTCAGTCTTCTATTTTAGAAAGGTGAGGTTGGACAGTGTCACTGTGTTTAGTTCACAAGTTGTTGATGGTGAGTTTAGAAGCTTTCATTTACTTTAGCATTCTGCTCACTAATGTTCAATCACTGGAGAACAAGTTAGATGAACTGACGCCTGGATCAAGTTCCAGCGTGACATCACGAACTGCTGTGTGTTAGCGCTCACAGAAACATGGCTAACCACGGACAATCTGATCTTAATCTTAATCCCTCCTCAAGCAGACAAGCAGACTTAAACAGGCAGCACCAGTCCACAGATCAGTGGAGTGATGAGGCCATTTTCACACTTCAAGACTGTTTTGAAACCACTGACTGGCAGATGTTTTGTGATGTAGTTGGCACAGACATCAGTGAATACACGGACTCTATCACAAGCTACATAAGCAATTGCACTAATGTCATTGTTCCCAAAATCAATGTCATAACATTCCCAAACCAGAAACCATGGATCATTGCCGAGGTTCAGGCTAAACTCAAAGCTTGGACTGCTACCTACAACTCTGTAGACATGGCAAGTTACAAGAAAGCCAAATATGACTTCCAGATGACCATCTAGCTGGCCAAAAGTAATTACAAGGACAAAGTGGAGTCCAACTATCAGGGCTTTGACCTCAGACGCATGTGGAGTAGTATTCGCACCATCTCTGACTACAAAAGAAGTACTAGCTGTGACTTGGGGTCGTCCCCCTCACTGCCTGATGAGCTAAATGCTCATTATGCTTGGTTTGAAGTAAACAAAACATCCCCTGCTGCAAAACTTCCAGTAGATTAGAAGAGCCACACCCTCACTATCTCTGTCTGAAGTGGTCAGATCTTTCAGCTCTGTCAACCCACATAAAACACCTGGCACTGACAGCATCCACAGTCGGGTTCTTGGAGCATGTGCCAGCCAGCTTGCTGGGGTCTTCACTAACATCTTTAAACTCCAAGACTGTCAGTGGTTCCCACATGCTTTAAGAAGTGTTCTTTAATAAATTCTTTTCTTTTTTTATAATATAGGACAACAATGCCAAAAAGAGAAAAATCTAAGCTTTAATTCAAGTGTCTTTATTTGGTAGGAAAAAAAATCACACATTAAGAAAAATATATTGAATGAATTGGCACCCCAGGTGTTGGTTCTTTGTACAACCTCATTTTGCCAACAAGACAGCACTTCACAAGATGGGAGAATACAGAAAGAGGGATCTTCCACCATTCCTCTTTACACAACCTCTCTAAATCGTCCAGAGTCCTGGGTCTTCTCTTATGCACTCTCCTCTTCAGCTCACCCCACAGGTTTTCTATTGGGTTGAGGTCTGGGGACTGAGATGGCCATGAGAGAAGCTTGATTTTGCCTTGTGAACCATTTTTGAGTAGATTTGGCCAAATGTTTAGGGTTATTAAAAGACCCAGTGATGACCCATCTTCAGCTTTCAGGCAGAGGCCACCAGATTCTGATTCAAAATATCCTGATATTTCAAAGAGTTCATGATCCCATGTATCCTTAAAAGGTTCCCAGGTCCTTTGGAGGAGAAACAGGCCCACAGCATCATCGATCCTCCCCATACTTAACTCAGATCATAGATATGAGATTATAGATGTGGCGGGTCGCTCTCTCACGTTCTCTCTTTTACCTGATGAGCGTCCCACGCCTATAAGATGTATAAAACCCGACTACGCCACCCCAATTTGTTGGGTAGGGGATCCCACGCAAGGCCACTCCAATAAAGGAGTGTTAAAATGAGCCAATGACTCGTGCACCAACTGAGGTCAAGACAATTTATTAACTGAATACAAATTAACAATAAAAACAAGCATTGAGATTTAAAACAATAGTAATACGATATGCTGTGTGGTTCTCTGTGCATATAAATAAAATTAGCATTTGCAGGTTAAAAAGGGGTGTGGCCAGGAAGCTGTCCGACCCAACGTGCCCTATCACAAACTACCACTAAACCAACAATACACTAGACCAATCCCAACACTGCAAAGCACCAACACTAAGAAAAACCTGCACAAACACCCCACAAAGGCAACACCAGAGCACCAGGGTGACCCAGGCCCTGACCACAAAACAAAGAACTAAAAAATACAGAGGCACCAACAG
>BRDA01057693.1:0-35377 GCA_036984385.1 Crenuchus spilurus
TTTTTTTACTCTGGTGTCCATAAGGAGTTTAAAAGCAGTAAACAACTGAGGGTGAAGAGTATTTGGATAGACTTGCTAGTATTAGATGACTGATTGGAATGAGATCTGAACATACAGATTTAGAATAGAGAAAATTGGGTGTTTAAATGCAAAGAAAAGCAATTATGGAGGTATGTTCTTCTTACATTACCAATACTACTACTAATTAAAATAATAATTATAATAATATCTGTGATTAGACGTTTTAGATTGTAGACTGGTGTCAGGTTGCATAGGGTACTTTGTTAGACATAGGGCTGCAGATTTTTGGGGACCTGGTAACCCCGCTGTTGATTAACACAAACACGCTGCCTACGGGGATGTAAATTCACCCTTTAGTAAGTAACCCTGCAAAGCGCGATAAAACGCACATTTCTTTTTTAACAAACAATTAAATACTACTTTAAAAAAGTGGTGAAGCAGAACAGTTTTCACCTTTCACCAAAACGACTCATGATTCAATTCACGTCGTAAAACTATCCAGCAGTGAAGCGCAAGTGATGTCGTAATATCCTGTCCCTCTAGCCAATGAGCGTTGAGCCCACCCACCTGTCAAAAAAGGGTCAGGAAAAAAATAATCGTAACCATAATTTGTGAATGGTAAAACGTAACGTGTGAAGTGAAAAATAAAAATGAAAAGTGAAGGTGTCAGTATTACATTTACAATAAGTATTTTTCGTTTATGATTTTGCAGTTTTTTACGATTTACGATTTTGCAGTTTCATTTACAGTTTTTCATTTACGTTTACCTGTTTTGACGCCATACCTGACCCTCCTGACATCCTTCATTTCTTTGGAGGTGGTGGAATACCAAAGTAATTACTTAATGTAGCTTGTTTTTTGGACATGCTGATGAATCGGTGGAAATCTTAAAACCAGTGAAAAAATAAGCTAGTGCTAGTTATCAATTAACTACTCTTTTGAGCCCGTCTATGTTACCGTCAGGGTTGCCAGATTCATCAAAATTATTCAGCCAAAAGTCAGTCTAAAACCCCCCCTTCAGAAGCTTAAACTAGCCCAAAATATATGTCTGTCACACGTTTGAAGCAAATGTCAAAACAACTAAGAGTGTTCGACTTAGTATTTGTTTATGATGGATTTATCAGTCCATCAAACCTTTTCCTTTATTCCAGTCCTTGCAATTATACCGCCTCCCGTATTTCCCCATTTACCATATTAGCTAGTGACTTTCTCTTCATCTTCTCTCTGTCTCTCTCTCTCTTTGTCTCTCTCTCTCTCTCTCTCTCTCTCTCGCTCGACCTCTCTCTCTCTCAATCTCTCTCGACCTCTCTCTGTCTCTCTCTCGACCTTGTACACATTTGCCCTGCCGTGTTGAAGTAATATCGTAGGCAACCGGCCGCGGCAATTTTTAAAAGTTCCTCAATAAAACGCATCCCACCACCTTTGAAAGTTCACCCGCGACTGGATTATCAACAAAAGAATTTGGCATGAAAACCGCGAACCTGTCAACTCATTACCGTGGCCAAACATAATCATGTAAATGGTGCGCAAACACGGGTCACGTTGTAATTCATGTTGCGCATCGTTAATTTTGACCACGCATGCGCACCTGCGCACCACTTATGTGCATCCCTGCTTATAACCATATAATCCACAATAACGCAGCACTGAAGTAACAATTAACAGAAAGCAAAGGTTTTTATTTATGCTAGCTTGTAAAATGAACTTGTTGAATGAATGAGCAAGTTCACATGAACTTTATGCCACAAAGGATGTGTGTGTGTGTGTGTGTGTATGTGTGTGTGTGTGTGTGTGTGTGCGTGTGCGTTTGCATGCATGTGTGTGTGCTAACAATTAAACAATTAGAGAAAGCAAATTAATAACTAACTAAACATCTTTTAATTTCTCATACATTAATGAATATTAATTAATGCTCACTTCATCTATTTAGTGTTTTAAAGATGCTGTGGCCTTATGACTGAATGCCAAGCAGAGGGGTACAGTTGTGCTTAATTCTGAGTGTGCCCCATTACAACAGGTAGAGTAGTAATGCAAGGCCATGGCCAATGCAGATGTTTGTGTTTTTTGGCCACATGTCCTGTTCACATCATGTCTCCTCCCCCTAGTCACGACACAGCCCTGCCATGTCAATCCCTGAATTATATATAGCCTATATAGCCTCCTCATCTGTGTGCAATGGCTGCGCACCACCCACACAGATCACACACTGTGCGTGGGGCCCCAAGTGTCCCCAAGTCTCCGCCATTAATCTCTGTAATAAATGAGATTTTAGTGTTTTTATACTCAAAATAATCTGTATATTGTACTTTTTTAACAAAAAAATTGGTCAATGAGTCCTACAGGCTATAAATAACAAATAAAAGTTTAAAATCTCTAATATTCACAAGAGCATAAGGCAATAAAAAGCTCTATCAAAATTAGATGATGATGTATGTATTATTATGGGTTTATAATCAGCTATAATGGCTATATAAACATTTTCAACCAGGAACATAAAACTATTAATATGAATATGTTAATATGAAATGAACGTAAAAGGAGGGTAACTGTTCACACCCTAAACTCAGTAAACAACACACTGTTCTTTTAGCATTTCTCACATGCCAGTTTTCTTATGAGGACCCTATCAGTAGGGGGACGTCAGGTCCTTACAAAGATAGTAATACAAGAAAAAACTCACACACACACACTCTGATCTTGTTTGATGGACAGTCAGAGGCAGGCAGTCATGCTTTAGTGTGGTGCTCTTTGCTGCTAAAGTTGACCTTAAATGAGATAAAGTTTGGAAGAGAAGATGAAGATGGATGTCGTTTCTTATCTCGGTTTGCTCATCACTCAGTGTCCAATCAGCACAATGCAGAGAAGGATAACAACAACATCGGAGACGGCGGGAGGATTCTGATGTGTTCTCTGATAATAACAGAATACATTCATCACAGATGCTCAATAACAAATATCATTCATCACAAATCCACACGACGTGAGAGAATGACCGTCAGCGAGCTGATTCACCAGTGACTGCAGCTAAAACATCTACGGAGAGTATATACACAGTCATATCAGAACATTATGACAATCAGGCATGATCCCCGACATTTTCCTGTTCATTATGGTCCACTGTGCCTCTGTACCACTTGCCAAAGTAGCTGGCATCAATGGCCCGTGGGGCACCACTGCTTTGTCATTGGGTGCACTCAATATATTCAGTAAACCTTCACTATTGTGGCTCTAGAATATCTCACACAGCGGTTTCTGAGATACTACCTCCACCATGTTTCACACTATTATCAAACATCAGTCAAATCATGTCCTTTGTCCATGATGATGGTTTTACACTCTGATACAACTGACTGGTGTGCTCACTTATTTATACATGCAGTAACCCCTGTCAGATGACATCTGTGGCATAATATTCTGATATGACTCTGTATATATAGTTTTTCTGTTTGCCATGCTTCGTTTGTGCCCTTTTCTCAAATATGAAGGTAATCAGCATGCCCGTTAGAATTCTGGCCATTGTGGTGTTGGCTGGCACACTGATGATGAGGTGAGGATGGTTGTTAGATGCGTCACTGGACGCAGATTAGAGCACTTATACAGGACAATTTTGTAAACTCTTCTTAAATATAGATTTAAAAATGTATTTGATTAAATGATAATGTGCAAATCTAATTAATGGGCTAATTACATAAAACCTCATAATCTATCTTTACATTAAGTAATTACATGATGCTGTTCTGTATCACTGATAAATTTAGTGGATGTGAAAGATTTATGTCTTATAGAGAGCCAGACTGAATAACGGGACAATGTAAATATCCAGTTTCTATTCTTTTTATTTATCTCCCAGATGTTTGTCCGTTAACTCCTCTCTCAGGTTTCAGGACTGGTGGGCTTGTATTCAGTCCTGACTTTGTCCCATACAGAATGAAGCGAGTGCTGGGAAATAAAGGATAATGTAGTCACCCAGGAGGTAAAGTTGCTACAAAAGTTTCTTTGAGCGATGCTATTAAAGAACCAGTTTGGATTCCTTAAAGAAACATTTCTATTATACAGATTATGAATGTAAAGAACTTTTACATCAAGTGCAGCCTTTAAAAGCTTCTTCACAGTCACACATACCAAAACAACCAAAAGTGGTTCTCCTACAATAACGCTCAAAGAACCCTTTGTAGCACCTACTTTTAAGCATGTAGCTACACATTAGCAACCAGAAGGAATAGATAGCATATTATTAATGTTACACTTATATAGAGCCTTTCTTGATACCCAAGGACGCTTTACAATCAACACACTCCATTTACACACACTCAACCACACACACCAGCGAGAAGCAGCAGCCAGTCACACACACTGTACTCTCAACCAGAAGCGACCCTTCACCTGGAGGACTGCAGCGAGCACTAGGGGGATCACCCAAGACAGAGTGCCAACCATATCTGGACATACATATACACATTCATACACACTCATACACTAGGGTGACCAGACGTCCTCTTTTTCCCGGACATGTCCTACTTTTGAGACCTAAAAAAATGTCCGGGGGGAATTTCAAAACTGTCCGGAATTTTGTTCGACTGCTTCAAACATAATACATGTACAGTGCATTGTGATTAGAATTGCCACTCCGTTCCATTCCACTCCATTCCAGGTTTCTCTGTATCGCAAATTAGTCACGCCCTTCTCCTCAAATCTATCTACTTTGGATTGTGTAGAAGAAAATGTGGGCTTGCCAGTCTACCTCCGAGTGTTTACAAGCGAAAGCACATGTGTGTCCGCCGGTTCTACGGCAATGCCGAAACGAAAGTGTACGTTTACGGAGGAGTTAAAGAAAAAATTCCTGTGCTTTCGCCAGGGTCGTGATCCGTATGAGGCAGAGTGCTTGACATGTAAGGCAGGCACTTGTGTCTGTGGCAAATAAAGGTGCCAACGACCTGCAGGTGCACGTCAATTCAACAAAGCACGCAAAAGCAGCCAGAGCCAGGGGCGAGAGCTCTTCGGCTAAAGTCACAGATTTCTTTGTGACAAAGAAATTATTCTTTTTTTTACTTAGTCTATCACTATTACACTCAAAAAATGTCAGTGTATGTTTTTGTTAGTGTACTGTTTTGTGCTGTTCAATAAATGCAATTTTTACACAGACACCATGTTATTTGTGTCATATCATAGGTCATCACCGAGGGCGGGCCCCCCCCCCCCCAAAAAAAAAAAAAAAAAAAAAAAAAAAAAAAAAAAAAAAAGGTGTCCTCCTTTTCAGAACCCCAAATCTGGTCACCCTATCATACACACACCAGGGTAATTTTTTTTTTTGAGTAGCCAATTCACCCAATCTCCCTGTTTTTGGACATATAATGAAATGCCATTTAAAGACTAATTTATCATAAGCATTACAGGCCACAGCCATTTCCAGTTAAATCTATAAATATGTACAGATGAATGGCATTGCATTACACAGCTGTATAAGCTACCCAGACAACATGAGCCACGTTGTGTGTTTAAGGTTGTAGTAACTTCAGGCCCCTGCAGATGGCGCTGTACGGGGATGATGAGACTATAAATACCTGCAGGGTGTGTGAGATGTAGAAGAGATGGTAAAGTACAGAATGTCTCAGATGTTAATGATAAAGAAGTGATTGTATTTGGGAGTTAAAGGTCAGAGTGTGAAGGAAGTAGCTGAATGTGCAGGTGTATGGAAGTGTACAGTCATACAGGTCTACCAGCAGTGGTAACAATGCCAGTCTACAGGACATTCTCCTCAGAATTGTGGTGGACAGCACACAAGGCTGAAGGTCTCTTACTCCACTCTGCTCCATATGTTGATGGTCTGCAGGTCTCTGTGGAGAGTTCTTTCACAAACTGGTTGTGAAGGACCTGCGTTGACTTCTAGAAATAATTCTTGTCCGGAAGTGAAGAGATTTTCATTCACAAGCTGTGAAACCCGCCGGTAGACTCTGTCCATCAGTTTCAGCCTCATTTCTGAGGAGAATGTCCTGTAGACTGGCATTGTTACCACTGCTGGTAGACCTTTATGATTGTACACTTCCATACACCTGCACATTCAGCTACTTCCTTCACACTCTGACCTTTAACCCCCAAATACAGTCACTCCTTCATCATTAACATCTGAGACATTCTGTACTTTACCATCTCTTCTACATCTCACACACCCTGCAGGTATTTATAGCCTCATCATCCTTGTGCAGTGCCATTTGTAAGAAGTTGACATTACTAGTTACTACCACCTTAAACACACAAGGTGACTAGGTTAAATACAATGACATTAATATTGAATTGATATACATTGACGTTGAATTCATAATGACCTATAACACATTTCAGACTTTCATTATTATCAAATAAAGTCCAGTTCAGTGAAAATCAATGTGATGAAAATTGCAATGTGCAAGTTCTTCAGCTGCTGTCGCACTTCCTTCCGGATGAGTTTTTAACCTTGATCATTTCTCCTCTCACTCTTTTTCACTCCTTAACTAAAGCTAACCACACATGACAGAGGTGAAGTCTGGCCAGCACAAAGGCGATGAGGCAGAAAACCTCAGCCTCGGACGAATATGAAGTCATGTCAGACCTGATGGTTATGAATATGAAGTGGGTGCTCATGCTCGATCAGCCAAAATGAACAGATGAGACAGAGAAGGTCTAATAATACTTTACGGTGTGTTAGGTCATCTGCTCATTAGCGTGTATGCAATGATAGGCCAAGCTTAGATGAGCTCACCAGATCCATACTCTAGGCTACCAAACTGTTTGCAGAGGTGCTAATGAATCATGCACTGATAATAGTTCAGCTAGTCTTTCAAGCTTTGCACAAAGTAACACGAAGTCACCACAGAGACAAAAATGTCTCATGCTAAACGTTAATGACTATCTACTTCTGACTCTGGAAACGGTGGAACTGATACAGATAGATATAGATATCTGATAGATACAGAACATTTTAAACTCACCCGGTACTGCTGCATCAGCACTAACTCTAGGAAAAACCTGAAAAGAAGCCTGAGGTCATAAGAGACTTTGGGAGTCCAACTGGACCCCAGGCCATGAGGTGAACCCCTTTGCCTTCAGGTCCAGTTCTTGCAGTTGAACCTCCATCTTCATTTCAAGCTCCATCTCTTAAGCAGCTCTGCCCTTCCCTGCTCTGCCCTCTCTTTTTGTTCCATTTCTAAGATGAACTGTGTTTTATTCTCCAGCGATTCAGGAGACAAAGACAAGGACTCCAGCAGAGGTAGGTTGTTTTCATTGTAGATGGTGACCTTAGACCCACCTCTACAACAGCAGAAGTATAATGCAGCACATGAAGTAGTCTGGCAGTACAAGTAGTACCCACAGAATACCACCCTATTAAACACGGACCTTCTTTGCAAGCTGTTTTGAAAGTTCACCACACTATAATAGACAATTTTGCTTTTTCCATAGCCACAGATGTGATTGTCTAAATCAATCAGTCATCTTTAAACTATTTATAGTGTTGACAAAAAGCGTCACTCTACAAAAGCTGTGGCCAAAGTATGTCGCAGCTCTGTAAGCTTTAATAGTCAAAGCAAGCACTTAGTTTTGGGTCACATTAGTCATGGTGACGTTTCTAAAACGTTTAGCATAACTCTGTTGTTTACACTGGGATCAATTGATCCTGCAATTTCCTCCCGCCAATTAATCCATCTGTACTGGCTCCTGTGAATCTCTACAGTCATACAAATGTGGATATTTCTGACCAACTCAGCGAGTCTCACCACATATCTGTCCATCTTTGAATAATGTAGGCTAAACACAGCTGGAGACCATATGCTAGAAACCACTTGGCAGCACTTTAGCACTCCAGAACACAGAACTAGCATCTCTGCCTCTCTTTCACATTTTTTGATGTATGCGTCATAATTTTTCCCCAGTGACATGCTGGGAAATAATGGGGTATGTAGTAATCACCCAGCAAAACCCAGTAACCACCTTGGAGGTAAAAGTGTTACAAAAGGACCCTATAGAAGGATCACATTTGCTTACGGAACCATTTTTGTAATAAAGATTGCGGAGATTTAAATGGAAAAAGAACCTATAGGCTAAATGAAACATTTAAAATGTTATTCACCCTCACATCTCTTTTACAGAAATTGTTTTTCAATCACAAATCTCAGAGAACTCTTTGTAGCACCTTTATTTTTAAGGGTGTTGATACACTTTATCAACCACCTCGGAATGACATCTTAGGCTCCTAACACACTATAATCTTGACACCCTAGCAGGTACAAATTTAGTGTTCAAACACTTAATATCTGGATAATAAATTGGCCTTAAACCTTATTACCCACAAGATCTCACACACTACAATATTAGGAACTTGAGACCCTGATCCCGGACGAGCCTCCAATATAGTGTTTGATTATGTAAAGATACAAATCTGTTCCTTTCTCCTGAAAATGTGAATGTAGTGAACCTTTTATGGTACATTACTGGATCATATGGTCCACAGACTTGTAAAAGTAAATTTACATAATTTTTTATTCCAGTGCAGTGCTGAATATTTCAATATTTTATTCATTTTAAGACCATCACATTTCTTGATTCATTACACAATGCACAATGATATGGTATGTTCAAACTATAGTTGTACCAAAAATGACAAGAAATAAACATTTCTATTTGATCTCATATTCTATACACAAATTTCATTTATTTTAATATTTGAGATATTTCACCCAACTGAATACAAATCAATGAGCTTGAGAAGACCACAAAGATCCAGAAGTTTTGAAATAACAAGGAAAATAAATATTTTTGCACAGATCTTGCTCTTTGATGTCTCAAGAAATCTTGTTGATTGTTTGTTTTTGTCATTTGTTGAAAATGAGAATTCCTTAGAAGAAAGAGCATGAGACAAAAGTGAGACTTAAGATACTTCTGATCCAGATACACTTTACAACAGTCATAAAAACTGAGACTCTTATTCTGGATGAGAAATGTCTGAGTTCATATTAAGATACCCTCAAATGTGTTTTTATCTGAGCACAATGTGAGACTTTATGGAGGTCAGCAATTAAACTCAAAATGAGACATTTGGGTTTTTTCAGCAGAAAGATCTGAGCAGCAGATCTGAAAGTACTTTGTGTTTCTGTCTGAGATGGATGTCCTGGTTCTCGCTGCAAACTCTCACTTAGAACATTTAAACCAGGATATCTTTGCTTTGGACAAAAATATAGGGACATCTGCTCATTCAGTGTTTCCTCTGAAATCAAATGTATTAAAGAGTTTATCCTGCTTTTGATTGAGTATCTCTCTGCTGTCAGAGAAGTCTTTGTAGATATTGAAGCATTGAGGATTTGGTGGCATTCAGCCACATGTTCAGGATGTTGGATGATCACCACCCCAAACTCACCCCAGGAGTAGTGGATGAAGCAGAGAACATAGCTCCACAATGCTGGAGGGCTTTATACCCCTTTAGCCCATTACTGGCATTACAGCCTGGTGACAACAGGTTTATGTTTAGTCCTATTCTATTGGCATTACATGGACAAGCTGTGTACATCCACAAATATTTGAACATAGTGTATCTTGAGGAAAAACTACACTTCCTAGTGTTGTCTGAAAAAGATGGTTAGCTGCAAACTCGAACTGTGCACAAACAGATGGGATGCTACAAGCTAAAATAAAATGTTTGTTTTGCCTTTAACATCACACACAACCAAACAAATGTAAGCAGCCAGCATTTCTTTGGCTACTGAGGAACCTCGACCAGAAGAAACTCAGATCTTTAAACTCTCCCGTTCCTCCAGTGGAGCAGAGACACTCTAATGATCCTCCTCCCAGAAACTTGCCTTTGTTGTCTCATACAATCCCACCCTTCTGTGTCTAACGGTTGCCAAACCCTCGCATTATGCAAAGTCTGGAGCCGTCCTCACTTGTTCGTCTTTTGGTTTCTCCTCAGGCTTTGCTGCCTCAGCTCTTTCTCCACCTTTTTTTTAATTTACCACAAGCTGTCGTCTTCAAAGGGAATTTGCATTGCCTGCTTTCATTAAGCTTCAATTCCACACGCTTTAGGAGGATGTTTTTGTCCCCCTCTGCCCCCACCCTGAGGTGGGGTGTTTGAGGAAAATGAGCCGACAGCTCCAACAATGTAGCCACTCGGCCATTGTGCTGGATTGCAGACTGTGAAAAATGATCCTTTGCAGGTTTTCATTGTTTTCTTCCATTTCTCTGGTACCGCACATGTAAAAGAATAACAGAACAATGTCCATACAGCGTGTTCACCAATTAAGCACCAGAAGTGCTGTGTGTGAGCAGTTCTCTTGTCTAGAAATCGCTGGACTTTTATCACTGAAGGCAAAGCCATTACCTGTGTATCTGCTCAAGGCTCAGAGCTCATTTCACAGAACATCAGCATCTCCTTATTTTAGCTAAATCTAATGTAATGTACTGTATATACACCATGTTAAAGGTTCCTCTCAGTCTATAAAACCTAGTACAGAAATTAAGCTTCAAAAAAGGTTTGATTTAGCATATCAAACCTCTCACTCTTTACTGGTGATATAGTCACCCAAAAGGGAAAATGTATTACTGACAGTCACACATTTTTATTTTATTATCTGACAATATCACGACTGTTCACTTTATTAACAAATAACAACAATCAACATCAGTAGCTTTTAAAATTAAGGTACTAAAATTAGGTTAAGATTGGGGTTAGGCTTAGGATTAAGTTACTAGGGTTAAGATTGAGAGGTTTAGATTGGGGTTAAGTTTAGGATTAGGTTAATGAGGTTAAGATTATGATTATTTTAGTATTAGGTTGGCTTAGTGGTTAGCACGTTTGCCTCTCAGCGCTGAGATCTTGGGTTCGAGTCCACATCTGAGCGGAGTTTCCATGTTCTCCCCGTGTCTGCGTGGGTTTCCTCCGGGGACACCGGTTTCCTCCCACAGTCCAAAAACATGGAGGTCAGGTGAATTGGGTACTCTAAATTGTGTGTGTGTGCGTGCGTGCATATGTGTACACCCAGTGATGGATTGGTGCCCTGTCCTGGGCTTGGTTGAATAGTGTAATGCCCTGCCCTGCGCCCAGTGAGGGGGTAGGGGACTAACCGCGACCCTGATAAGGATTAAGCGGGTGGGATAATGAATGAATGAATAGTATTAGGTTACTGAGATTATGATTTGGGTTAGGATTAAGATTAAGGTTAGTCTGGTTAAGGTTAGCTTACTGAGGATATGGTTAGAGTTTGTCTTGTTAAAGTTGGGATAGGTAAAAGATTAGAGTTAAAGTTAAAGTTGAGAGTTAAAATTATGATTAGGAATAAGATTAGGTTAGGGTTGAGATTATGTTTAAGGTTATAGTTAGTCTGGTTAAGATGTATAGGATTAGGTTCAGCTTGAATAGGATTAGGTTCAGTCTGTACAGGATTAAGATTAGGTTCAGTCTGTATAGGATTAGGTTCAGTGTGTATAGGATTATGTTCAGTCTGTATAGAATTAGGTTCTGTATTATATACTGTTTACAGTCAGTGTTGATATTAACTCTGAGCTCAGAATATTAATTAGGAACTTGACCTTTAACCATGAATATAAGAAAATCTCTCTCTCTCTCTCTCCCTCTCTCTCTCTCTCTCACACACACACACACACACACACACACACACAAACGCACACGGACACACACATGATTAAAGCTGACTGATACTTTGGTTGGTGAGAACATCAGAGAGAGAGAGAGCAATAGAAAGCGAGAGATAGAGAGATGGGGGCGGGTAGGGCAATGAAAAAAAAAACAAACTGATGTGATTTTTTTTTTCACAAATTCAAAAAAATTAAAATTCAAAAACTCATCGATTTAGAAAAGTGATCAATCATAATCAGAGACTCAGAGAGGGACTCAGTGTCTCACATCACTCCATCGTCTCAGAGACAGAGATGAGATGAGATACAGCTTCAATGAAGATCTGCTATAACTCTATAAAACACACAATGACCTTAACATCACTTAACACCGAGCTCAACACCGCAGAATCAGCTCTGCAGACATCAGAACAAACGTTTATAAACTGAACAGCCACCGGATCCAACTCCAGATTAGTGACTCATGTCCCAGGATATTCACTAATAGCACATAATAGATTGTTGGATAAATAAATCACAGACTGATTAAACTGAAGTCATTCAGATCAGCACACTGATGATCATTAGTCTGGTGTAGTGACTGTTTAAAGAAGAAATAAATAAAAAATGATTTTTAACATTCAGCTGAATTATGTCTGAATATTACAATCCAGTCAAGACAGAACTGTACTTCACTACTGCAGCCCTGCACTGAGCTAAAGGAATAGACTTTAGTTTAAAACAAACATGCTGCTGATGCTCTTGTATGATCATGTTAAAGTTAATTTCATGTTATATTCAGTACATAAAGTGATATTTTAAAAGGTGATCAGTTTGACTTATATCACAGTAATGGTTAGTAAATAATGGTTAGTAGTAGTGTTGGCACTGTGGGCAGCTGCTGGGCATCACCATAAAGCTTGTCAGCAGATGGAAGCATGAAGTGCTCTAAAGGTGGTAGGTGTTGACTTTGGACTAAACACAGTGGACCAACATCAGCAGCTCAAATCATCACAGACTGCAGAACCTGCACACTGGACTTCAGACAGCTTGGATTGTGTGTCTCTCAGACTCTAGGAGCTAATTTACAAATGAAATTTAAAAAGAGGACTTTATACTGAGTAACAGTCCAGTTCTGGTTCTGCTTAGTCCAGGTAAGACACTTCTGATTTTGTCTCTGGTTCAGGAGTGTTGATATTAGGACTGTAGCAGCTGTAGCTCTGAGAGATACACAGTGTTTATACTGTTTGAATAGTCCATCCATCCATCATCTTCCACTTATCCAGGTCGCAGTGGCAGCAACCCAAAGCAAAGCAGACCAGACCTCCCTCTCCCTGGCTACCTCTTCTAGCTTATGTCTTGTTAGCTTCTCGGGCAGCACGGTGGCTTAGTGGTTAGCACGTTCGCTTCTCAGCGCTGAGGTCTTGGTTTCAAGTCCACATCTGAGTGGAGTTTCCATGTTCTCCCCTGTGTGGGTTTCCTCCGGGGACTCCGGTTTCCTCCCACAGTCCAAAAACATGGAGATCAGGTGAATTGGCTACTCAAAAAAAAATTAGCCTGGTGTGTGTGTGTGTATGAATGTGTATGTCTGTGTATGTATGTATGTATGTATGTATGCCCAGAAATGGTTGGCACTCTGTCCTGGGTGATCCCCCTAGTGCTTGATGCAGTCCTCCAGGTGGACGGTCGCTTCCGGTTGAGAGTACGCTGTGTGCAATTGGCTGCTGCTTCTCACCGGTGTGTGTGATTGAGTGTGTGTAAATGGAGTGTGTTGATTGTAAAAGCGTCCTTGGGTTGGAAAAAGGCGCTATATAAGTGTAACATTCATTCATTATGTTGGAGGATTCTAAGGCCAGCTGAGAAAATGTGTCCTGGGTCTTCCTTGGGGTCTGGACATGTCCAGAAGGCATGATAACCAGGTGCCCAAACTACTTCAACTGGCTCCTCTTCACATGGAGGAGCAGCGGCTTTATTCAGTCTTTACCGGATGTCCTCCTCACCCTAGCAAAACCCGTGAGCCTGGCAAGCTAAGGCCATAATTCCAGACATGGTGAGGTATGGCGGCTCCTCCTTTTTTTGGTGTTCAGAGGGCTGGGGAAGAGTCCTGTAGCCAATGTAGCATTTTCGGCAAGGAGGCTTTCCCGCTCTAGGCCCCCTGAAGGGGCACTTAGGCTCTGTAGAGGCTCCTCTGGGGCAGTGCTGAACCTGTAGAGCATAGCAATTAGTTTAGACACGCCCAGGTGGCCTTCAGTGCCCTTAAAGACAGTTTTGTTTTTGAGGTCAATTTCCCATCTATTCCTTTGAGTGCAGCAAAAATGTGTGTGCACCACACCTTTCCACCTTATTCACCTTGGCTGCACCACTTATTGTTGGTTTAGTGTTTTTAGGTTGTTTTTTCCTTTTTTTTTTAGTTTGCCACCCTACTGCCTGCACTTGACTCTTAGCCGGAAGCTTAATTTTTCTTAAAACAGAGCCGGGTTTCAGAGGGAGCTTGACTCCACACCAATGATTTGTGTCAGTCCCTTGACAACTGGAAAGTGAGAATAATTTATCTTACAAAGTCTTACTTAATAGTTTTATCTGCTTGTTGACCTGCTTATACAAAACAGAAGTTGATCTGCTGGTATACAGGAACCCAAAAAACATTAAGACACACTGATCAAAAAATTTAAATATTTATCCTGTGTTTAAGGGCGGCACGGTGGCTTAGTGGATAGCACGTTCGCCTCTCAGCGCTGAGGTCTTGGGTTCGAGTCCACATCTGAGCAGAGTTTCCATGTTCTCCCCGTGTTTGCGTGGGTTTCCTCCGGGGACTCCAGTTTCCTCCCACAGTCCAAAAACATGGAGGTCAGGTGAATTGGCTACTCTAAATTGTCAATGTGTGTGCATGTATGTGTATGTGTGCATGTATGTTCACCCAGCGACGGACTGGCGCCCTGTCCTGGGCTTAGTTGACTAATGTAATGCCCTGCCCTGCACCCAGTGAGGGGGTAGGGGACTAACCGCGACCATGGTAAGGATAAAGCGGGTGTGATAATGAATGAATGAATATCCTGTGTTTATAGTCATTACATGTAAAGTGACACATTTCAAGTCTTTCTTGTTGATGTACGATAATTTAAATTCACTGCACAATAATAAAAATAGTCTAAAAATATAATCACAGTTCGCATCCACACCAAGGAGGCTCAACATCTGAGTCCTCAGTGCTCGTCCTGCTGTAATGTGGCCTATTTCTGCATCATATGATTATTATATGAAGATGACATTATTGCTATCTCGCCTTGTTTCAGCCCTGCAGCTGCTGAGAAACACACACATGAAAAGCAAAGCAGACTTTTTGATGCTGGAGCTTCATGCCTTCTACACAGCAGGAGAAAACGAGGGAAACTGTCCTCAACATGAAAAAAGGAGAAAAACAAAGAAATGTGTTTTCTGAAAGCCTGAATTATTTATATGGTTTTCAGCCCGGCTGGTGATGTATGTTGCCTTCACTGGACTTTTCTTACTGACCCCTTTCCTTCCAACACATTTGTCCACCTAGAGCAGCTTTCACAGAACCAAACCAAACCCAAACTCAACATTACCCACATGTGCTCAGAGCAGCTTCCACAGAACCAAACCCAACATCATCTGCATGTGCTCAGAGCAGCTTCCACAGAACCAAACCAAACCCAACATCACCTACATGACCTGATCATTATTCTACACTTTATACATCAAATCATATTGTAAATGGTACAGAAGGGAATTGTGTCTCATAATAGATAATTGTATCATAATGGCCTAAACATATTGTGAATTTTACATCACATTACAGTAAATACATTAAAAGTGTTTGTTTAGAATATCAGTACATTAAAAACTGCTGGGTTGTTTTATGTGTTTGTTTTAATACAGATATGCTGGGCTGAGTCTGTTGGGTGATTTTGTTGGATTATTTTTACAATGCTAGGCAGTATTTGTGAGTGTTTTCTAGCCCTACTGCTGGGTGGATAAATACACATACACACACACACACACACACAAACACACAAACATATACAGTATGTAATGTATAATTACTTTATATAGTATGTAAATATTACTAAAGTTTGAAAACATGCAAATGTATAATTATAATATAGTATAAGCAAATGGTAAAAAAAACAGTAAAAGTCATAAACACATCTATCAATTATGCATATACTTAGCCCAGATTATCCATCCTTTTTACCCAAATGATGGTGAATAACTGTAATTCTGTCATAAAACTCAAAAGAGGATATTAGTGGAGAGGTTAATTATTAGGGTCTTTGGCGTAGGCCCCGGCTCCATGTCTGCAACATTCAGTCTAGAGCAGACACTACTGGAAAAATGGATGGCAGAGGTGGAGCCACCCCCCAGGTAACCTGGTGGTGATAGGAAGGAACGAGGAAGATGGCAACACATGAGCGACTGCAATTGATGAGTGGAGATTAATTGCTTCCTTTTAAAGTTGAGCAGTAACACGTGATTGGGCAGGAGACTGAATGAATGAGTGACATAGTACTGACTGTATTTTTATTGCTGAACTTTTGCTTCAAATATAGGATTAAAATAGGATCTGTTCCCTTTAATACCAGCACACTTGCTTGTGTTGAGATGCTTTATGATATTTGTTGAAGAAGCTCAGCGTCACAACACTGAAGGTTTTGCTCCATCAGGCCGACGGTAACTTCACACTGTTTGTAATTTATACGCCGTTTGTTCTGCAGTACAATCTGACTTTGTCTCTCTCTGGCAGCAGAGAACAGAAAAATTTACTTGCAAATAAATAAATAAATGAATGAATAAATAAATAAATAAATAAATAAATAAATAAATAAAAGTGCTGTTGCTGTGGTAACTATCCATAAGGAGGAGTAAGGCCTCAGAAAAAAACATTTCTTTATGTAAATTTGAGCATCTCTGTGAACTTGTGAATGTTGGAGCTGTTCTGCTCTAATGAATTATTAAGCAGCTGTTTGGTTAACATTGTGTTCAACTGTGAGTAAGAACAGTCATAACATTGCTTTAATGGTTGTAATGGTGTGGTGGTGTGAGGGCATCACATCTACAATAACAATGCCTCATCATCATCAACATCAAGAGATTATGTTTTATTCTCAATGCTCACTTTATACAATAACCACTCACTACAACACCTTCCCAATAGTGAGAATAACCACTCTTGGCTCAGATGACACTTGTATTAAATGCTGCACTTTTGACCCTCAGATGATGGGTCAGAGCAGCCAACCTGGTGATCCAAGTGTTCCCAGATGTGCTCCAATGGATGGAAATCAGGTGAGTCGGCAGGTCAGGGAACACCATAGTCAATGTTGTGCTCCTGAAACCACTCATGTACCACCCTTGTGCAGTGAATTGGGGCATTATTCTGTTGATAGGTACAGTGCAGATGACCTGCAATGATTGCCAGGTACCCATTGGAGTTTACAGACTCATGCAATGGTTTTAGTGGTCTCTTGGAGATGGTTCTCATGTGTACAGTACTCCCATTGATCCCTGATCCAAGATCCCAGATACACATTGATCCCTGACACCTCGTTGCTCCCGTGTTCACTATAGAGGTCAACTGGTCCACTGTGGTGTGTTGATTGCTCTTTACCACTTGTCAGAGTCATTGGCATCAATGGCCCAAGGGGCATCACTATAATGCTGTTGGGAGGCACTCAATGTATGAGAAATCCATTCACAACAAAGTGTGTGGTTTCTGAGATACTACCTCCACCATGCTTCACATTTGACTATGTATATACCCATTAGAAAATTAATATTAACATTCAGAATAAACTATGTAATATTTTTATATACACTACCGGTACTCAAAATAAGCATTTGATATAATTTTGAAAAAAAAAACATTGATGCATGAAGCTCAGTCTGTGGACACATTTTAATCTATTTTTACAACAACAAAAAAAATCAATATTTGAACATCACAACAATTACATCACTTCTTAGATGTTCCTTCTGGTGCTCAAACTGCATTTCCCTGCAAAGATACTTTTTTGTCTCTTAAAGGATTTTACAGAAATCAAAGGTAGGTGCAATTCTTGACCATGAATCAGCCATTTTTGTTTACTATGTGTTTTGTTGCACAAAGAGGACATCATACAACTATAATGTTTAAACCAATATATGTATAAAATGACTTGTGAATAACGTAACTGCAGTGACCACCATGAACGTAACACCGTGACCATAAGAGTCACTTAATCATGTACTTGGTCTGGATGGACTTGGTCTACTTGGTTGTTGAGCTTATGTGGAGAAAACAGAAAGTGAAACTGATGGTAAAAGCGAGGCTGATTATAATCACAGCTACAGTCACTGTATCACTGTGAGCTCCTTACACATCTGATCTTAAATAATGTTTAGTTGATGACACAACAGAAATAAAGAAGAATTACAAGAATAGAGTTACAAGAATAAATAAATAACTCTGTATTTATTGCTACATTTAAATGAAGGTGTTTGGTGTTACCATGTCTCTGACATTGTTGTTTATCTGTAGAGTTGTGCAGGATCTGCACAGAGGGCTTTGATTACAGATGAAAACAGCAGAAACGCATGTCAGGGTGAAGCTGGGGGATTGTAAACTCACATTTAAATTTTCAATCTGAACAGCCTAATGTGATGGCTTCTCTCAGTGCGCAAGTCTCATTAATGAAAAGCCGTCCTCATCAGCAGGCGAACGTTTGTCATTTTACGCCAGGCTCGTTCCTCTCTTCTGCCAGTATGAGATTTGCAAATGACTCTGCTGTCTCTATGGGCACCATGTCAATGCCAGCTGAACGTGATCTGGACAGTCACTCTCATTTGTTTAATTTTGTATGAGCTGTGCACTTTAACAAGACTGCACTGTTTTCTGAAATAAAAGTTTTTTTTTTTATAAATTAATAAAATGATCAATGTGTGAAATAATATACCTGTAAGTAATGTTAAAAACAGACAAATGTATTATTTTACTAGGCAAGATCTACAGTAACACACTAGCCCATCCAAACCTACATGTGTAGAGTTAATGGCATCACTGGCCATTTCATAAGTAGAGGCCCTATGTCTCTCTATGACTTCCTCTCTAAACCTTTCTCAAGCTTGCTCATCTCCACTGCTGAAAGTGTCTCCTTAAGTCTCTCAACTCAGTCTGGTGCTAGATGTAGGTGAATACAGGTGAGATATTGTGGAGGAGGAGCTACATGATCTACCTGACCATTCTGCAGCATCGTATTCTTTGTGATGAATCTCACTGTGTTGTATCAAATTGTATGGAATGACACTATCACAGTGGGATGAATTGTATTGTATTACTGGGGCCCAAATTTTTAGGAAATATCAAAAATCACAGATTTCATAACACTTACATGAAATGAGACATTTCACAGCAGTTGTTAAATTAACACACACACACACACACACACACACACACACACACACACACACACACACACACACACACACACACACACAGTGCCCGGTTTAGAGTCTCTGCAATTAGATATGCCCTAATAATACATTTTGTTCAGGTGAGAGCTCTTTTGTTTGATGGAGGGGTTTTGCACATTCCACACATTCCACAGCCACGTTTCCACCAATGCTATGCACAGAATTACCATGTCATTAACATATGAATGACAGATTGTGTCATTTTGGCGAGACTTGTTCTGACTCATTATGACTTGCTCTCACAAACATGTCTGTACTTATTTAAGCTGCTCTCACAAATATCTAAAAATGTGTATTCAAATTCAAGCTACAGTATTTGAAAAGTAGACTGTTTAATGTTTCTGGGGTTTGTTCAGTTTTGTTTCTAGGATAAAATTGTGTAGAACTTCATTAATATGTCACCGGCAGGAGATCCAGCTCCAGAGGGTTAACCGAAGCTGATGACATATGATTTGTATTATAAAGTGACCTTCTTTATTGCAATAAACAAAGCAGTTATGACTTTTGTCTTTGTTGGCTGACTTTCTGTTCTCAGAGTGCTCAGCAGGACCCTTCATCAGACGCAAGACTTTGATCAACCCAAACAAAACCTAACAAGTGGGGGCTTGTCCGGGATATCAGTAGATAGTTGAGCTTTGAGCGCCTCCTTATCATGAAGTCAAAATATCAAATTATATCAACATACTATTATCACCAACTGCAATTATTATTATTAACATTACATTTATATAGCATCTTCCTTGATACCCAAGGATGCTTTACAATCAACACACTCCATTTACACACACACTGGTGAGAAGTGGCAGTCAGTCACACACAGTGTACTCTCAACTGGAAGCAACCGTCCACCTGGAGGACTGCATTGAGGACAAGGGGGAATCACCCAGGACAGAGTGCCAACCATATCTGGGCATACATACACAGACATACACATTCTTACACACACCAGAGTATTTTTTTTAGAGTAGCTAATTCTCTTGATCTCCATGTTTTTGGACTGTGGAAGGAAACTACGCTCAGATGGGGACTTGAACCCAAGACCTCAGTGCTGAGAGGCAAAGGTGCTAACCACTAAACCACTGTGCCGCCAATTAAGATACAGAACATTTAAACGCAGATTTGTCAAAAACCTGTCAAATACATGCTTCATCCTTACATTTTGACCACGCCAACTCAAACCTGCTCAGTCTAATATAAATGTAATAAATTCTGCAATTATTTATTCAATCATCCATCCATCCACTATCTTCTGTTTATCCATACTGGGTCACAGGGGTAGCAACCAAAGTAGCAAAGTAGACCAGACATCCATGGCCAATGGCCACCTCCTCTAGCTCATATAGGAGGATTCCAAGGTGTTCCCAGGCCAGCTGAGAGATAAAATCTCTCCAGTATGTCCTGGGTCTTCCCAGGGATCTCTTTCCAGCTGGACATAAGCAGGTGCCCAAACCACCTCAACTGGCTCTGCTCAACATGCAAAATCAGTAGCTTTCTCAGATGTCCAAACTCCTCACCCTCTCTAAGGGAGAGCCTGGACACCCAACAAAGAAAGTTCATTTCAGCCATTTGTATTCGCTATCTCATTATTTCAGTCACTACCCAAAGCTCAGGACCAGATGAGGGTTGGAACATAGACTGACCAGTAAACAGAAAGCTTTCCTTTATCGCTCAGTTCTCTCTTCACCAAAACTGCCTGGTACAGAGTCCACATCACTGTAAATGCTACACTGATCCACCTGTCAGCTTCCATCTTACCCTCACTCTTGAATAAGACCATGAGATACTTAAAACTTCTCTCCTTGAGGCAAGGACACCCTCCCAACCCAGAGAGAACATTCGACCATTTCCTTGCTAAGTACCATGGTCTCAGATTTGGAGGTGTTGATTCTCATCCTAGCCACTTTACACTCAGCTGCAAACTGGTCCAGTGAGAGATGGAGGTCCTGGTTTGAAGAAGCCAGTAGCACCACATTATCTTCAAAAAGCAGATATGGAATCCTGCTGCCACTTGGCTACACTGAAAAATTCTGTCCATAAAAATTATGAACAGAATTATTGACAAAGCACCCCTGGCAAAAACCAACTTCAACTGGAAACCAGTCTGACTTTCTGCCGGCAATGTGGACCAAGCTCCCGCTTCATTTGTATAGCAACTGGATAATCATTAGTAATGAGCCCAGTACCTCATGGAGCACACCGAGGATACCCCGAGAAACCACAGAAAACCAAATGCCTTCTCCAAATACACAAAACACATGGGTATTGGTTAAGCAAACTTCCATGTACCCTCTATGATCTGAGCAAAAGTAAAGATCTGGTCCAGTGTTCCACAACTAGAATCCCCCTATAGTTGTCCCAACCAAACTACAATTAAATAGTTTAAGAAAACAACTTGTCAAGACAACTTTGGTTTGACTGTTACAGTGTTTCTTTCAGGATAAAAATGGACTGCCAGAAGTATTTTGGGGGGGGGGGGGGAAATCACATGGGCATCTTTGCCTGAGCCTTTTCCCCAATTGGTGTGATGCCCTTTGGACTGTATTAGATTTGCTGTGATACTCAGTAGGTGGTACATGTTCAAGATGTACTTGCCCTCACTGATTTAAGGGCCAAAAGCTTTAGCACAAGCAATATATTACACTGCACCAGCCCTGCTATCTTATTCATGCTGCAGAAATGATAGCTAAAAAAAATGAACTAGATCCCATAACCCCACACTTCTGCTAAAAGAAATGACTCGCTATGAAAAATATAACAGAGACCCCTATTTGATCTCATGCATACATGCATGCAGCGAGCCGGTGCACGCAATTCCCTCAATTACATAAGCACGGTTCTGAAGAGTGGTTTTTATGGAAAAATACAGGTTGTGATACATGTTATGAATATATTTGGTGGATAATGTTCGATTGTGTTTGGTTATGATGTTTAGGGAGGTCACAGAGAAGGTCATTAGATAATTAGACTCATTTGTTAATGCTGTTTGTGTTCACCAGCCTCTAACAATTCCTTAATGGTCAGGTTCTTGTCTGGATATTTCTTGGGTTATGTTGGGTTCTAATGGGAAACAAGGATGAGGGGATGATAAAATGTGCAGCAAAACATGGGTGATAGTCTGTAACTGATAAAATTTGTATTTCATCCATTATTGTTCTAAAAACATTAAGATTCACCTTTCTGTGTGATTTGCACACAACGGAATTTTTCCTCTGATATTTAACCCTTTCATGCAGTGAAACACACAAACACACAAGGCTGTGAGAATGTGTGCCCAAAGAGGTGGGCAGCCCTTATCCACCAGCACCTTTGGAGCAGTTAGGGGGTTAGGTGCCTTGCTCAACTTCAGTTATGTCCTGTCTGGGGATTGAACCAGCAACCTTCCGGTCACAAGATCAGATTCTTAACCACTAGGTCATGGCTAGGGGTATAGTGATGGTAGCTGATAACACTAAATTTAAGTGATCTGGAATCAAATTTATTGGCCAAGTACTGTATGTTAATACACACAAGGAGATTGTTTCAGCTGCAGCTGTCACTACTGTAGAGTTACATGCAATATAAAGACATATAATCTACTGTTCCCCTCCAGCCAAGCTAGTTTATTTTGGCAGTTAGTGGGCATATAAGGTTGGCATTTCTAAAAAAAAAAAGTGGCAGTGAGTTGATGTATAAGGTTAGTGTTGGTAATAAAGTGGAGGTGGGTGGATGTATAAGGTTGATGTTGGTAATAAAGTGGCACTGAGTGGATGTATAAGGTTGGTGTTGGTACTAAAGTGGCACTGAGTGGACGCATAAGGTTGGTGTTGGTAATAAAGGGGCACTGAGTGGATGTATAATGTTGATGTTGGTAATAAAGGGGCACTGAGTATATGTATAAGGTTGGTGTTGGTAATAAAGTGGCAGTGGGTGGATGTATAAGGTTGGTGTTGGTAATAAAGTGGCAGTGGATAGATTTATAAGGTTGGTGTTGGTAATAAAGTGGCAGTGGGTGGATGTATAAGGTTGGTGTTGGTAATAAAGTGGCAGTGGGTGGATGTATAAGGTTGGTGTTGGTAATAAAGTGGCAGTAGGTGGATGTATAAGGTTGGTGTTGGTACTAAAGTGGCACTGAGTGGATGTATAAGGTTGTTGGTAATAAAGTGGCACTGAGTGGATGTATAAGGTTGGTGTTGGTAATAAAGTGGCAGTGGGTAGATGTATAAGGTTGGTGATTGTAATAAAGTGGCACTGAGTGGATGTATAAGGTTGGTGTTGGTAATAAAGTGACAGTGGGTGGATGTATAAGGTTGGTGTTGGTAATAAAGTGGCAGTGAGTGGATGTATAAGGTTGGTGTTGGTAATAAAGTGGCAGTGAGTGGATGTATAAGGTTGGTGTTGGTAATAAAGTGGCAGTGGGTGGATGTATAAGGTTGGTGTTGGTAATAAAGTGGCAGTGGGTGGATGTATAAGGTTGTTGGTAATGAAGTGGCACTGAGTGGATGTATAAGGTTGGTGTTGGTAATAAAGTGGCAGTGGGTGGATGTATAAAGTTGTTGTTGGTAATAAAGGGTCAGTGGGTGGATGTATAAGATTTTTGTTTGCAATAAAGTGGCACTGAGTGGATTAGTTCTAGTCTTAGACTAAACTGCAGTGCTGATGCTAAACTGATGCAGATTCTTAATTTAAAAATGCATTTCAGTAAACGTTTAGGATTAAAAGGCTTCTGGGAAGTGCACTGTAGGACAGAAAGACATTAACCCTTCCATAGGCTGCTGTATAGTGGAGCAAGTGAAGCACTTCCTCCAGCTCATCTCCTATAGAAAACAAAACAAAGTACAATGAGCTTCAGCCCTGAGGGGTTAAACCAGCCAGAAACTTCAGTCTGTAACAGTGATGAGGATAGCAAAGTGCAGCTCCTCTATAATAAAAACCACAAAGATTTGTGAGAGAACGTACGTGTTCTCATCAGAAGCGATGTAACCTCGCTATAGCTTTGAACCTGCAGCACCAGACTCGCTGTATAATTAAAGCCAAGAGCAGTTACTGATCTCCTGCAGGAAAGTGTAATTACAGCTCCATCAGCATCAGTTATATTCTTAATCATCTCTCACTTTTCATCACCATCAGACTGCTCGCCCTTTTTAAACCTTTATACCTTTAAACTCTCTCATTCTGTACCACACTCACAAACATCCCTACTGTAGTGAATACAACAGTGATCTTCCTCTAAAAATATTTCACCCAGTCAGATACACTGCATTCAAACCTAAAGTTAACATTTCATCCAGAAACGCATGCTCTAAAAAATTCTAAAAGTAACATTTGTCAGACACAGTATTTCCCATTCTAAAATAAAAAATTGACCATGAAGGATATGATCTAATCAGTTTCACTAATAAAATTACAGCCAGAAAGATACAGTCTTTTAAATTCTAAAATTAAAATTTAATCGAGAAAGACAACTCTTGCTCTAGACAATTCTAAAAGTATAATTTCTTAGGAATACTTCTTCCAATTCTAAATTTAAAATTTCATTCAAAAAGATATACTCTAATAACTTCTAAACTTAAAATTTCTGTTATGTTTGATATGTTCAATTCTAAAGTTAACAGTTTAGCTAGTCAGATACACTCTATTCCAGAGGTCACCAACATGGTGCCTGCGGGCACCACGTCACCTACAAGGACCACATGAGTCACCCACGGGCCTGTGTTCTAAAAATAGCTCACCATAGCTGTGGAATCAAACTAGTGTGTAAAATGAAAATGAAAATTAATCAAATAATAAATTGAAAACAAAAGCAAAATAAGAGAAAATACATATATAAGAAGCACCTGATGTCAAATAGAAAAATGTTAAAAAGTAAAACCAATCAGACCGATCGTTGTTTAAAAAAAAGGAGGGAAAATGACGTGTAGTGCACGCAGCAGTACTGCGGTGAGCAGTGGCCAGAGAAGTGAGAAATCTTGTGTTTACACTCACCATACTGCGAGAGCACGATGTCCAAGAGTCTCTCCACAGCATTCAGACTAACACACTGTACAGAAGTCATATATCTGCAAAGTCCAGCAAGGCAGCCAGTAAGAGTCATTAAACTGGTAAAGGCTGTTCCTCTGAAGATGTTAGCACTGCAGCTAAGCTAATTGTGGCTGCATTAACCCTTTATCATTTGGACTTGTAGTTCAGTACTTTAAACATTCACTAAAGTGAGGTGGATTATAAGCGTATTTACTTGTTTTAGCAAATATGTTCATAAAGTGTTAGAATGCAGTAAAATGTTTAGAGCAGTTGCATTAAGAACTTTAACTGTATCAATATTTTCAGTAATATTCATTTATTTTTTCTTTGTAATTATTTTAAGATTTTTCACTTTGAAACGTATGGCCTTAATAAAAGGAAAAAAACGGAAAATCCTGAAAAACGAGATCTTCTGTATTTAGGTCCCTTTCATTTCAGGGAATTCTGTGCAAACTGACAGTAGCGCACTTACCAGTGAGCTACATACAATTTTTTGTTGTTATTCTTTTTTAATTCACACTTGCATTGGTGTAAATTTGAAAATAACAATATAAAAAATTTACTTAAAAAAATGTTTCATATTAGATTACAGCTAGCTGTACCATGGAGACCAGTTAACAAGTGTAGTGAAGGTGAGGAGATGATTTACACCTGAAAAAATGGCAGAAAAAGAAAGAAAACATCATTTTCAGTGTGTCTCATTTGTGGGTCGGCAAAGCGGCACAATGTTGAGAGACATTTCAGAACGTGTCTCACAAGCTACCATGCTAACTACCCACCGGGTAGTGCACTATGAGCAGAAAAAGCCTGCAGGTTAATTTCAGGTGTGTTGCAAAAAGGAGTTATTCTTTCAGTCTTGTTATTTCAGAAGTGTGCATCATACTGGTAGCACTTGCATTAATCGGTATCCAAGAAGTATCTCTTGGTTTCAAAAAGGTTGGTGACCCCTGCTCTATTCAATCCTACCATTAAAGTATCATTCAGAAAGATATGTTCAAATCTCTTCTAAAGTTAGCATTCCTCAAGGACACGCATTGCATTCCTAAAATTTAATCCAGAAATCATCTAGCTCAGTTCAATTATAAAACTAATAATTCTCTGTTGTACTCTTCAATTGTAAAGGTAAAATAATATTTTTAAAAAACTGAAATCAATTCTAAAGTTAGAATGTCAACTAAAAAGATACATCTAGTCCATTTTAAAACTAAATTTTCAATCAGTAAGGTACACACTAAAATTAGTTCTAAAGTATCACGTTGACATTTTTCAAGTCTTTTTTGTTTAAATGTTGAAACTGATTAGCAATTTAGTCAAACTCTAAAAGAAATCTAATAATTTGAGAGACTGAATCTGGGCTAAACACCACACTGATCAACATGAAAAAAATCTTTAAATATGTCATGTTATTAACATAAAATATATTTTATATTAGTAATAATGTTATATATCATTTTTAATTTAAATTCAGACATTTTTAAGATGCACTACTATACATAGATGTTGTTGACTCACATGTACTCTAGTCAGATATAAACTACACTTTGTTTAGTCAGAAACATTCTGTTCAGTTCACTGCCAGAGAAACTATTCAGTTAATTCTGTACTTTAGACAATCAAATCGAGACTTTTAAATGCTGTAACTACTCATTAGTAATAGTCAAACTTCCCAACACACATACACACACACACATACACGTACACACACAGAGGTCATCTCATCAAACCTCTGAGTGTCTCTTTTTGTGTTAATGAGGGTTGTAGCCATGGTCCATAATTACCCTGTGTGTGAGTGTGTGAGTGTGTGAGAGAGAGAGAGAGATACTAGTGACTATACACACTCCTAAAACCATGGGGGTCATGCTCACACACTCAAGATCTGCTACCCAATCCAAGCACCACAGACTTGATTAAATATTGGGTTTTGAGCTGGGTCCGGGTCGGTTCAGGCTTATATTTATGTACTGAAACATCAAACTCAAAAGAGCTATATACTGAATGTGTTTTTAAAACCTTTTACTTTTACTACTATTCTTTTATTAGCAAATATATTTTTATCTGATTTATATCATTCTTGAGTTTTCTTCTTCTTCTATTATTATTATTATTATTATTAATCCTCTGCTGGATCTCCTGCAATTTTCAACACCATTTCAGCAACATGCACATAACCACACAGCAAAGTGGTGTCTTATTCACCATGTACCAACAGCCTAGCAACCACCTGGAAATAATATCACATTTGCCAAAGCCTTCCCCCGTGTATGTGACCAAAAGAAACTGTATGTTTTAAATACATAAATGAGAACAATAAAGAACCTCTGGGTTCAGTGCTGAGATGATTACAAATTACTACTCTGCCTCAACCTGCACTCTGTGGACTATAATATTCATTAACATTTGCTTTAGTCCAATGTTCAGGATCAGCTTGAACAGTCTGTGTATTGAGCTTTTGACTCATATCCTTGATGACCAAATGAAGTAGAAATGGACCTGACTCATCACTGTAGTATATTATTGATGTTGGAAGACAATACTGTAGGTAATTATAGTCTTCAGTACCACCGCCGTTGACTCCATTAGAGTTCTCTAACATTGTGTTTGACCCCCCGCTAATCATGCTGGGTGTCATTTCAGCAGAATCATTCCTCAGAGAAATGACAGAGAGCAGCTGAGTGTTATTTTCCAACACTGATGCAATGGCAGCAGTGCAACACAATGTAAGGATTGGCATTATACTATCAACTAACGTGACAAATAGTAGCCTGGAGCTGCGCTTAAATTATTCATCTTCTGCATGTCTGGATCCACATCTGGTCTGGAGTTTCTGCAGGCTGGGTTTCATAGCTCCACTCCAGCACCGGATCCAAATTAAGATAGGAAGTGAAAAGCAAGTTTGCTTACATAGACTGACCAGTATTATTGCAGTCAGGATTCCATCATATACAAATAAAATGAAGAAAAATAGTTTTATATACCATGCCCTTCACAATTATTGGCATCCCTAAAAATTACTAGAAAATAAACATAACTGAAGCATTTCTGTCATTTCTACTGTAGATTATAAAGTTGATCAGAGTATCTAGGAACCTTTAATTCATCACTTCCTGTTTCCCTGGGGTATAAATATGATGTGACACAGAGACCTGTTTCTCTTATCCACTCTTCAACATGGGAAAGACAAGAGAACACACCATTCAAATAAGGCAGATGTGTGGCTACAGTTGCCTACACCTGCCCATCTCTACTGTCAGAGGAACCATCAAGAAGTTTAAGACATCTGGAACAATGACAAACAAGCCTGGACAAGGATGCAAGTTAATCTTGCCATTACACACAGTGAGCAGGATGGTAAGAGAAGTGAAATGTTCCCTAAAGCTCACTGTTAGAGAATTGCATCAAGGAGCAGCATCTTGGATTCACAAAGTCTTCATAACAATCATCAGGCACTGTCTACATGCCAGCAAGCTGTTTGGGAGGCATGCAAGGAAAAAGCCTTTTCTCACTTATAGTCACTCCATAAACATCTGGAGTTTTCTAATCGGTACTTGGGTACCATGTGCTTTAGTCAGATGAGACCAAGCTTTTTGGCAACAAAAACTAAGTGCGTCTGCCGTTACATTAAACATAAGTATGCAAAAAGCACCTCAAGCCCACTGTGAAGTACGGGTGAGGATTGGTGATGCTGTGGGGCTGTTTATCTTCCAAAGGCCATGGGAAACTTGCTAGAGGGCATGACATCATGAATTCTTTGAAATACCAGGACATCTTCATTCAAAACCTGGTGGCCTCAGCCTGAAATCTGAAGATGGGTTGTGACTGGGTTTTTCAGCAAGATAATGACCCTTAACGTCTGGCCAAATCTACACAAAAATAGTGAACCAGACACACAATCAAGCTCATCCCATGGCCATCTCAGTCCCCAGACCACAACCCCGCTGAAAGCCTGTGTGGTGAGCTGAAGACGAGTGGGCATAGGAGAGAACGAAGGACTCTGGATGATTTTTACAGATTTTGCAAAGATCTGATCTCTGTGTTCTCAATTGTGAAAGGTTAAATGAGATTAAGTCCTGTCTTGTTGGCAAAAGGGGGCTGTATGTATTAACATCAGGGGTGCCTATAATTGTGGCACAAATGATTTCATGTAAAACAATTATTCCTTAATGTGGGATTTTTTCCACACTGAATAAATGAATTAAAGGTTGTATTTTTCACTTTTTTGCATTGTTCTATATTATTATTTTTAATTAATGTATTAGAAACCTTCTCAATTGGCTCATTTCAAGTTTTCAAAATGGCTGTTTAAAGAATCGCCCATCTGTTTTATTCGTTAGGGAAGCTGAAGTAGATCTTCTAAAGGTTAAGTGAGATGAAATGGATCACAGAAACAATAAAAGACAAAAGAAAAAGAAGATGTATTAGTCTGGACAGTAGAACTTGGCTGGGTTCTTTACCTCTGTGGAGAAGCTGACAGACAGATCTAATGGATCCCTCCCTCTCTTCATCTGCTATGAGGAGGATCACGCCGAGGTCGAGGAACCGTCCGTCACGTGTCGCCTTCCTCTCCTTCCTCTTCATTGTGCTGTGACAGAGTCTGTCTCTGTCTCCCTCCTCCTTCTCTCCGCTGTCAGTCCAGCCGTGTGGAAGGAGTGTAGGTTCTGGGAGATTATCCTTTGTGATGAGAAACATTATTCTATTCTGAGGGATAAGTGCAAGCAAAGCCATCTCTGATTCTCAGCAGCAATCAATCTGCTGCCACTTTATGGCTGGAGCTGTTAGCTGAGGCTTCTGCATTCATTACCTGCAGAAAAGAAAGAAAAAACAACGTGATGAGAATAAAAACATCCGGATCTTCAAACTCACACTGATGTGTAACATACCATCACCTGAATTAATGTCTACAGCAGCCTTCACCTTCAAATTAACTCACATTCACACTTTTATCAATTAGCTGCTACTTCACAATTAACTAATAATGAATGAATGTGAAAAAGACTAATACACTACAGGAAGTGTAGGGGGCGATATGACTGCTATTGTTTATGTAAAAAGTGTTCTATAATGTTCTATAATGTTCATATGATCCACACAGTCATTCTGACAGACTGTAATACTCAACATGAAGTGTAGGGGGTGATATGACTGCTATTGTCTATGTAAAAAGTGTTCTATAATGTTCTATAATGTTCATTTGATCCACACAGTCATTTTGACAGACTGCAATACTCTACAGGAAGTGTAGGGGGCGATATGACACTATTGTTTATTTAAAAAGTGCTCTATAATGTTCTTTAATGTTTATATGATCCACACAGTCATTTTGACAGACTGTAATACTCTACAGGAAAGGTAGGGGGTGATATGACTTCTATTGTTTACTGTATTATGATGTGAATCGACAGGCTCTTCCCATACAGCCTACTTTATTTTGGCAGCTGTTGAACATTATTAACATCTATAAAGTGATTTTGTCTTCATTTATGTATGTATTTCTGTATGTTCTCATTAAGTTAACTGATATGTTAAATGAATATAATGTTCATTCCATCCAGTTAATCTAAAAATGTCACAGCAGCCAAATACAATCCAAGCCAACAATAAACAATTGTAATGTATTGATTAGCTAATAAAAACTGTAAATAATAGTCAGTAACTACATCCATGTAATTGGGGCAGCCATGGCCTGGTAGTTAAGGATCTAGTCTTGCGACCAGAAGGTCACCAGTTCAATCCCTGGGCAGGTCATGACTGAAGCATCCTTGAACAAGGCACCTAACTCCTAATTGTAAGTTGCTCTGGATAAGAGTGTCTGTTAAATTCCTCAATTGTAAATGTAGTCATGCGCTTCATGGTTGCCAGGTTTGTGGTGTTCCCACAACATTGTGGTATTTATTTTAATGTACTCATGGGTAAAATGCCAGAGGTGGTACAGTGTTGTTTTTTGGACCTTAAAACAGTAGCACAGCAGAACAACAGTAGTGTTGAAGGTGCCTTAGGTAGACTTTCTAATATTAGAAGACCCAGTAGAGGGAACTGGAAATATAGATTAGAGTAAGGCTAAAATACAATATGAGTAATAAAAAAGCAATTATAACTTCTTCAAACATCTGATTAGACTATTTAGATTTTGGGTTTTACGTTTGTGTAGCGTGGATTTCCGTGAGACAGTGAACTAGAGATTTTTTGGGGATCTGGCAACCTGGGCAGCACTTCTTGGATCCCCACGGTTGTCGTTTGTCGCATTATGAGTGATGTGAAAGGTACTTTGAGAGGCCAGATCATCTGGACTGAGACCTGTACACATCTGATTTGATGTGGTTTTTGGCTATCCAGACTATCAAGAATCAATCTGGATACATCTAGATAGGCCAGATGTCTGAACACAGCCTTACAGTTTGGCTAAAAGTAAGAGGAACAGTGAACACTGTGAGGATGAGGTGGAGCTGGTTCTGGACCCGTGTCTGAGATGTTTTTATCTTCAGGTGTCTCTGTATGAAGCAGAACTAATGGCCTATCACTTCACCATTAAAGCAGTTGGAGATTAAACCCGCTGCTGAGGCCCGACGCCCGATTGCAGTCGATTACATCACAGAAAGCGGCATTTCTTACAGGCCTCCGTCAGTTCCCATCTCTCTCAAGGACGAGTAAATGGCTGAAGGAAGGTTAATGAATCACACATTTGGTGAGTCATAAAATCCAATTCTGGTTCGTTGGCCAAAAGCTAATCTAAAGCAGAAGCCACACGGCTTCAAACAAAGAAAATGGGCTGAAATGTGCTATTTTTCTGTGATGAAAGTGATTTTTCATGTTGTGTTGTGAGTAAAATGGCTCTGACTTTCTTTCAGAGCTGATTTGTTTCTGCTGGAGCGAAAGTCGCGTTCGGAGAACTCTGGCCTTTTTGGTTTGGGTAACTTTTTTCTTTAAGGTCTGTTCAGTGTTATGAGTACACACTGTCCAAGTGTGTGGACACCCCTTCTAATGACCTCATTTATGTTGACACATATGTACACACAGCTAGTCCCTGTATAGAAGTTCTGCCAATAGATTAGGACTAAACATATTAGCATCATGTCTAATGCCATGTGTGGGTTAGAGCCCCACAGAATTGTGGAACTGTGTTCTCTGTTCCATACAGTACTTTTGGGATGAGTTGTTGGAGTTGGGGAGGAGGTGGTTGTGGTGATTGTCTAATATCCTGATGCTCTTGTGGTTGAATCCAATCAAATCCTCATAACAATGCATCAAAATCTAGTAGACTTCCTTACCTGGACAGTAGAGACTCCAACAAAAGTATATTCACTTTAATAGCCTTGACTTCAGGCATAATGTTGCTAAATATCAACAAGCAAAGGAGATCACTGTTGACTTCAAGAGTAAAGCCACTGTACACACACACCCCTCACACTCCATGGCAACACTGTTTTGTTTCTGAAATTCACTTCACAGAAGACTTGACCTGATCAACAAACACTACCTTCCTAGTCAAAAGGGCACAGCAGCGCCTTCACTTTCTGCATAGGATGAGGAGAGCAAACCTCCCCCCTTTGATCCTCACGCACTTCTACAGAGGCACCATAAAGTCCATCCTCACCAGAAACCTCCCAGTCTGGTACGGCACCTGTACTACAACAGAGAACAAATTTCTCCAGAGGGTGGTGAGAACAGCAGAGAAACTCACAAAGACATAATTTCCACCCATACAGGAGCTGTACTTGTCATGCTGACTCAGCAGAGCCAGCAGCATCTGGTTGAGAGTACGCTGTGCGCAACTGGCCACTGCTTCTCGCCGGAGTGTGTGTATATGAAGTGTGTCAATTGTAAATCGTCCTTGGGTGTGTAGTAAGGTGCTATATAAGTGTAATGTGTATGTATGTATGTATGAATAATTAGGCACCACACTCACCCTGCCCATCGACTGTTCAGACTTCTGCCCTTGGGCAAACACGACAGCAGCATTCACTGCAAGACAAAGAGCCTTGCCAAGAGACTATACCCACATACTCTCAGACTGAACTCACATTAACACAATCTCACACACACACACAACATGCTGAAACATCAGAACTGCTTAACACACTGTTTAACACACACCACCAACAAACACACACATATCTTTAAGTGCAACTATTGTTGTGCAATAATTACTGTATGCAGCGTATTACTATTAAAGAGTGTACGTGTACATTCAGGTTTCATGATGTAATATGTGTAATACTCAACACTTATATACATGGGACATTTTTATACTATACTTTTTAATAATTATTATATACTATATTTATATTCTTATGTCTATTTTGTGTCTAATATGTGTAGTCTAATGGACTGTGTCCGATATATTTTGCACAGTCTGGAGAAATGATTTTGTTCAATTGGATAATCCCTGTTGAGTGAATGGCAATTGAATGAGGTGTCCGAATACTTTTGTCCATATTGTATATTAATATGATAATAACAACTGAATATGATAATGGTGCATTTTGCGCTTCTTTAATATCACACTAGTCTGTTCACTTCCTAACAGAAATTGGTAATAATGTGTAACAGTGGCTCTTGTTACAGTACAGACTTATTGCCACCTTGTGGTCAACAAAAGTAAAGCTTTTACCATCAGTTTTAATATTTATGGAGAGTTTTAGAACTTTAAGCTTTGCAGCTTTCAGAGAAGAAGAAGACGCATAAAGACTTGAACTATATCATTAATGGAAACATTAATTTATCATCAATAAACATAATAATTAGACTATAAATCTGTAACCAGGTGATGAGTCTGCAGGTAGACTAACACTTTTTATAGAATTTAATTATGTATTAGTACAATCTTAACTAATGGTAAACAAATAGTTAATGATACATTTTATTTATTTCAGTGTATAAAATGCTTGTGAACATAAAGCTCTGAATAACAGTTGTGATTTGTTGAGGCTCGTCTGCACCTAAGTGAATCAATTTCTCTCTCTCTCTCTCTCTCTCTCTCTCTCTCCTGGTAAACTCTATTAATAGAGAACAGTGGACTGAGCACACGTCACTCCATCTGCATTCATTTATACGGTCATTTAACACCAACCTGGAAATGTCTACTATAATATTACACAGTATTTATTTAAAACAATAGTATCACAGAGAGACTATTAATTATTCACTACCCACTGCGAATTATTCAATATCTGCTATGAACTCTTCAGTATCCACTCTGAGTTCTTCAGTGTTCACTACGAGTTCTTCAGTGTCCACGACGAGTTCTTCAGTGTCCACGACGAGTTCTTCAGTGTCCACGACGAGTTCTTCAGTGTCCACGACGAGTTCTTCAGTATCCACGACGAGTTCTTCAGTATCCACGACGAGTTCTTCAGTATCCACGACGAGTTCTTCAGTATCCACGACGAGTTCTTCAGTATCCACGACTAGCACTTTTCCACAAAAATAACTGGTTCTTGAACTGGTGCTGTTCGTGCTTATGAGAACCTCGGTGCTTTTTAGTGAACCAGCGCGCATTTCCACTAGTTTTAGTTGAACCGAGGATATGTCACGCTGTACGTCATCAACAAAGCGGAATTATAAGCAAATATGACTGAGCGCATCGACTACTTGCGAGCATTTGTGCTCTTGGTACAAATGTTTGTTTCACTTCACAAATCAAATGTTGTCTTCCCTCGTCCAGCTCCACTGCGCGATAGCTCCTTTTTAGAATCTCTGTAGTCCTTTTTTAGCTTCTTTAGCTTATTTATCACTTGCTCTCTTGAACAAACAAGGAGTTTGTCCTTTCTAATACTCCCCTGAAGTTTCTCCTGAAACTCCAGAGAACACCAAATAGATAACAAAACCTGAGTTTCTTCAATGGACCACTGTACTCTACGAGTTGCTATCTCCTTGCATTGAGTGCGCAGGCGCGTTTGGTTCGCACTGAAAAACCAAGTATTTTTTGGTTCCCGCTGCAAATGAACATTCCTAGTTCGGGGCGCTATGTTTGTTGGTGGAAATGCGCCGAACGGATCAAAATTAGGTTTGTGAACCAGAACGGTGCCGGTTCCGTGTTGGTGGAAAAGCGCTAGACGAGTTCTTCAGTATCCGCTATGAATTATTCCGTATCCACTATGAATTATTCAGTATCCATTATGTTATTCATTAACCACTCTGAATTCTTCAGTGTCCACTACGAGTTATTCACTGTCCACTACAAGTTCTTCAGTGTCCACTACAAGTTCTTCAGTATCCACTATGAGTTCTTCAGTGTCCACTACGAGTTCTTCAGTGTCCACTACGAGTTCTTCAGTGTCCACTACGAGTTCTTCAGTGT
>BRDA01057696.1:0-11594 GCA_036984385.1 Crenuchus spilurus
ATATATATATATATATATATATATATATATATATATATATATATACAGGTATTCCCCAGGTTACGACGTTGATCCGTTTGCGTCGTAAACCGAATTTCGTGTAAGTCAGAACATATGTACATACTGTACATAAATAACATACTGTAAGCACTTATCCTATCCCAACACCTATCCTAACACATTAATTATCAAAAAACACATATAAAATACGTTTAATAATGAAAGGAAACAGTCGCGTAACCGTGTATTCTTCTGCCGTGCACACCAAACACGAAAAAAGGCTTTATACAGTAAATGGGAGATGTGTCGTAACCACGAAACAGCATAACTCGGGGACGACGTAACCCGGGGACAACCTGCATATATATATAATATTACTCATAAAAACACTGATATTAGAAAAGCATTATTCATAAAACACTAATACAGTATAATATTAGTCATAAAACTTGAAAAATAGAATATTACTTATATATCCTGATATTAGAATATTCTTAATAATAATAATATTACTAAAATTAGAATTAACAATAACAGTATAATAATTAAAAACTCATGAAACATTAACATTTGAATAAATACAAATAATATTAACATGTTAATAACAATTAACATTTTCCTCCATCAGTCCAGTATTTTTTTATCATCCAGTTAGCTGGTTTGGTTAATCACAAGCCTGCTGGTGATTAATTTAACAACTCCATGTGATGGCTGAGGAACAACAAGGAGAACATCTAGAACCAGACCAGATCTGCTTTTTGCAAAATAATACATTTTTGTCACTTCACTCTACTGATGTTTATTTGTATTTATTCTAATGATAGATGACATTTTTACTAACACAAACTCACTTTTCACCAATAAGGTGTTGAACAGTGAGTTTCAGCATCTGAGATGCGATTCTGGTATGATCATGCATCCATAATTTCACTGGTTCGCTCTGCTGAGTCCTGACTGTCTGCAGCATCGCTGTCGGCCTCTGTTACAGAAACACTGCTGATGAGAGCTGCACTGACAGCAGTAAAACTGTAGGCCATAAAGTGCACAGTAAAAGCCTGTCCACACTGAGCCTGGTGTCAAAGCCTTCTGCATCACTCTCACACCGATCACAGCAAAAACATCCAAGAATTTCCATTTCACTGTTCATCTTTTATAGAGAGATACAGAACAGAAAGCTCACTCAGTATGAAAAAAACTGAGCATATACCACCTTTAACTTCTCTGGAGACAGATAAATTAGTTAAACGAGCCAATGGGCAAGTCTCTAAATAGATCCCTGGCTGTTTGGTTTCATAGGGATAAAACAGGGTGTATAAACAAGCATTTTTAATACCTTTGTAATGCACTTTGAATGAAATTTAAGCCCAAACATGTAATGAAAATACACAACAAATACACAAAAGTAATCTGTTGGTTGACTAGATCTCTTCTGCTCTGCATATCCAATTCAACTGCCTTGTAACAAGTCTGAAAACGTCTTCGATATATGGCGGAGTGAGCTTCACAAACATGTTCAGGCTCCAGCTTTTTCCACCACAAGAAACTGTCAACTGTCATAAACTATAAATATGAATTCTTCTTTGGTCTGGTTATATATATAAATATATACATATATCAAACCCATAATTTATTTTACATTCCCTGGTGACATGAAATACTATTTTCTGATTGGCTGGCATGTGTCTATTAATTCTGTATGATGTAACACATGTATGAAGTAAATCCAGCAAAAACAAGTTTAATCACTATTCTATATCACTGCTCTGGAAAGCTGCATGATAATCATAACAACCACAGTAAATATCTGCTGACTGACAACCTGCAGTATAGCAGGTTACAACAATCAATAACAAATTTACAAAAAACAGAAATTTTGTGGGTTTATATGCTCCTCATGTTTTCTTTGTAAATAATACACAGAATAACTGCCCAGAAATGCCTACATACGTGGCCCCTGGAGTATTAGCAAGTCCCGTTTGACCAAATTATTGGACTTGGTGCTTGAAAACTCTGATTCACATCAAGGACTCTGCATCCACTTTATATAACAACACACCTGACCAGCCGTTATCTATTACTTATGATCATTTTTATCTAATCAGTTATAATATTTAATGAAAATCTTTGCTCATTATATGACCAAAATATAATGATCGTGATTTTCCTTTCAAAGTACACTGATGCCTCTGAGCAATTTAACACCGCTAAGATAATAAAACACATGATGGATGATCACACGTTTATAACCCTCACCTATCTGTTCACACTGTTCTTTCTCAGGTCAGGGCACTTTAAACTAACCACAGTGGAATTCACAGAGACAGGCTTAACCTCTGCAGTCAGGGGCTGAGGCGGTCTGGTCATTCTGTGGGGATATTTATCATGTTTAGGAGGAAACACCACAATATCTGAACACTAGTGACTGTCTGTTTATATTACAGAGAGTCAGAGAGAGAGAGAGAGAGAGAGAGAGAGAGAGAGAGAGAGAGAGGAAGAGAAAGTGATAGAGATAAAAAGACAGAAAGAGGGAGAGAGAAAGAGATAGAGTAAGGGAGAGAAACAGAAATATAGAAAGATGATAGATAGATAGATAGATAGATAGATAGATAGATAGATAGATAGATAGATAGATAGATAGATAGATAGATAGATAGATAGATAGATAGAGAAATAAAGGAGAGAAGGAGAAAGAGTAAGAGGGTGAAAAGTGAGAAAGAGAGAGAAAGTGAGAGGAAGAGAAAGTGGTAGAGAGAAAGAAACAATTAGATAGAAGGAGAAAGAAGGAGACAGACAAAGACAAAGAAAGAAAGACAAAGAGAGAGAGAGAGAGAGAGAGAGAGAGAGAGAGAGAGAGAGAGAGAGAGAGAGAGAGAAAGAAAGAGGGAAGATAAAATGGTAGAGAGAAAGAAACAGGTAAACCAGAGAGAGAGAGAGAGAAAGAGACAAGAAGGAATATTCATATTTCTGTCATTAATTATTTTATCAATGAGTTACTATTCAATGTTTTTGTGCTTTGGCAACATGTCATGCCAATAAAGCCAACCTGAATTAAATTGAATTTAAGTGAGAAACAGGGAGAGATAGAGAGGGAGAAAAAGATCCTAGATGCATTTTTAATTATATGTAATGTCAAATCAGAATATTATGACACCGAAATTTGTTTAAACTTGGTCTGGGACGTCACAGATGCCACGTGACATGGTGATCACTCCATCTATTTACTGATGCTCTAACTGCAAATAAGTTAACCCATCTTCTACAGAGAACAAACATTTACACATTTTAATGTACACTTAATATACTCTTTCTGTCTGAGTTTAACATTTTATAGATTTTTTAAAGTAAATAAATAGAAAATAACTAGAGAATAGTTTCATTTTATCACAGCAGAGGTGAACTTTAATTTTCACTCAACAACATGTGTCATTTGGCCAAAGAGTGCACTAACTTTTACACAAAGCTGTGCATTTTCACTGTGCACGTTTATATGCTGTAATGCTTTGACAATGCAAATGTAAATCTGTCATGTCAAGAGAAAGAGATGCAAACAGAAAAACGAATGAGAGTCAATCATGCCCACCACTTCCATCATCAGAGTGTCCCCATAGCAACCTCCACTGCATCCTCAGCACCAATCACCAGCACACTGACACCACTTCTACTGATTACATGCAGAACATCTGAATACCTAACAGTGATATGGGTCATATCTTCCTGCACTCATTTATATTTTTAATGACCATTTGTAATAGAAAAGATTTATATCACATTCCTTCTGCTCTGGCCCAACAGTCATGTTTCTTGAATTTATTGCACGTAGAATCATATTAGTGTAAAGTTAACAATGCTAAATTATCTCTGTGCAAGGACCAGTACTAACTGTAAGTGACAAATGTGATTAAAACATTATTTTTTAGTTTTATGTACAGTGGAACCTCAGTTATGGTTTGCTCTTGTTTTCGTATAATTTCACAAAATTTCGCTAATTTCGCAAAAACAAAGAATCCACCCTCACATTCGTCACTCATTCTGGCTTTGTTTCTCGTGGTTTCTCATTGATAACACTGAAAACAAACAAAACTAACTAAAACACGCCACACTGAATCAATGACACACAGCACTACTGCCTGAAAACGGGTGTGAAGACAAATAGTGGTCAAGAACCCAGAGAACTGTTTATAGGTTCTGTAGATCTTTTCTGCTTAGATGTTGAACTAAAGCACTAGCATAGCAAACCAAAACAAACTGGTTTGTATTCAGCCACGCCCTTCGATTCAATCACACTTCCATCCTTCTGTTCATATTCTCAGCACAGAGAATCATGGGGTGGCTAATGTTTCCACAGGGTGGGATGAACATGCACATACAGCCGGACCGGCTGTGAAAACAAAGAGCAGCATACACATACAAATGACTTTATACTTTGCTCAGGATGACTTTAAAATAGTTGTTTAATGGTATACTAATCTTTACATTGTTGTATACATCAACTTTAATGTGTCCATGGTGAAAATTTCTGCAGAGGCTGATGTTTAAATCCATATCAAACCTGTACTTGCTATCTAGCCAAACAACCAGAAATGTTATATTAGCCAAATGACTGAGGATACTGCCAACAGATTATTATTACAAGTGCACAGCCCAGTTTCTGAACAAAGTAGGTCACACAAGTGCCATACGCTGATAAATGATCGATATAGTGTTCTATAAATAAACAGAGGGCCCAGTTTCATCTAACAACCAATATTCACTGAGGCTGTTTGTAAAGGAATTCCAACCTCCATCACGGTTGAACAGAATCAACAAATATTCACAGCCATGTTAGTCAGCTAGTATCTTTTAAAACCCCACTGTATTTTTTTAGGATTTTCTGTCTGTATCTGTGTCTAAATCTTATACAGCAGCTGCATGAAATAAATGCAAAATGTTTATAGTTTCCTTTCCAATTAGTAGACAATAGTAAAACAATATATGCTTTATTATTTTGTAAAATTATATAAATAATTATTTTATTAATTTATTAATAAATTATTTAAAAATCATACATTGTGATTTCTGGATTTTTTCTTTTAGATTATGTCTCTCACAGTGGACATGCACCTAAGATGAAAATTTCAGACCCCTCCATGATTTCTAAGTGTGAGAACTTGCAAATTCACAGGGTGTTCAAACACTTATTTTCCTCACTGTATATATATATATATATATATATATATATATATATATATATATATATATACAGACATAAAAAATAAATGTGTGTGTAAACAGTCACTACTGCATCTAAAATTTGAATGCTGTATAAACTGTCATATACCGTACAGTACCAGTTATTTTCCTACACTGTAAATGAATACTGAAGTCATCCAGTCTATGAAGGAACACATAAGGAATCATGCAGTAAACTTAAAAGTGTTAAACAAATCAACATATGTTTTATATTTTAGATTCTTCAAAGTAGACACACAACTGATGTCTCAAACACATTAAGAGGCAAGAAATGCAAGTCATTAACTCTTGACAAGACACAGCTGTTAACTGAAAGCAATTCCAGGTGACTACCTCATAAAGCTGAATGAGAAAATGCCAAGAAAGCTGCCATCTAAGCAAGAGTTGCCTACTTTGAAAAATGTAAAATATGAAGCATATTCTGGTTTGTTTCTGAATGACTTTAGTATTAATCTACAATGCAGACCATTTTTAAATAATGTAAACAAAACACAGAATGTCCAAAAGTTGCATCTAAACTTTTGACTGGTACTGTATATTACATTCATTAAATGCACAGTGTCATATTTCAAACTTATTTTTTGTTAAATGTTGATACTGCTTGTATCAACATTAAATTATTTGAATTATTTGAGATTCTCAATTTCTGATTTGAGCAATAAACCATAACAATAAACATTAAAATGAAAAAGTCACTTTATGTGTAATAAATATATAATTTTCCTTTCTAGACTAAATTATGAGCAACAATGAACTTTTTCACAATATTAAAATGTTTGATATAGCACAATGTACATGTTTTAAGAAGAGGTAGCCTAGCATTCCCACCAATGAGTGAAGAAAGTGAAAGTAAAACAGAGTCAGACTGATATGCCAGGAAATGTGATTGAGCGAATTTCAGAGAGCAGGAGATCTGTACTGTCTCTTTGAATGAGCATGTGTCCCAATACTTTCCAAGTAGTGCATAAATAGTTTTTAATAAGAGAAGAATCATTTTCACTGTAAGACTCTCAGTGGCTCAGATCAGAAGTGCACAAGCCAGAGTGCTACATCTTTACTTAAAGACCCAACTGGGCAACAGAAGGAAATACAATTAGTACGTAAGTCGATATGTCCACTCTATAGAAGCTTGACCCTGGAGCGTAACACAACTCTCAGAGGCTCAGTGTCTAACTAATGAGTTTCGCTCTGCTGCAAGATCACTAGGTCAGTTTAAACATTGCCATTAACTGGCTTCAGATGGTCTTTGGTCATTTTATCCACTGTAGGTTTTTTCCATGCAGTCTCTGAAAGCTGTAATCATCTTACAGGGACAAGCTGTAGATTAACCAAAAGGCATATGCTCTCCCTCCCACTGCAATTCTCTACATCTTGCTCATTTCTCCAAACTCTGTTCCGTTCAAGTATTCTACTGGGTGCTACATTTGTGTGTTACTGAACCACTCAACATGACCTCACTATAAACTGACTCAATAGTGAATGCCATTCTGGAGAACACAAACCAGATACCATATCAATGGCTGTTATCTAAAGACTTTATCTTAAAGTGCCACAAGCTGTAATAGGCTTGCTGCTGGCTGAAGAAACCCAGAGCACAGGTGTGAGGAATGGCCATTAGACCATCTGCTGACAACTGACTTCACAATAAAGTTACAATACATTTATTTTCAGCCAATTTTAGATTCCGAGGTCAAGATTCACCTCCATTTTTTAATATTTTGTCTTCTATAGTGCTCCAATTACACCACTCTAAAGTTGTACCAAGAACTAAAAGATTTTGAGTTTGGAAATCAATTCTATACTCTAACTTCCAAATTTCACACTGTATTTTGTTCACAGCTAATTAGTTCTGTATAAATGACAGATATTACATTTAATTCAGAAGAGACAACCTTTAAGCATTCAAAACAATGATGAATGCTTTTAATTATAGATAGAGTATTGATTTGGTACCAAATACCTACTATACTTGGTATCAATATCAGTTTAGCTTAAAAAATACATATCTCATACAGAATCATAATCAGAGTTTCATTCCCCAATGCTACACATCCATTTTTGTACCAAAAAACAAAACAAGACTACATTCATCATAATTTGGGCCCTATTCAAGTACATTATACAGACCTAGTATCTCAAACATTGCAGGAAAGTGCTAGATTTCATGGCAGTTCAATCAAACATAAAAATGCATAGATGTGTATTTTATATGGTCTTGTGGAGCAAAGATTTACACTATGAGTGCAGCTTTGAGCCCTTCCAACAGCATCTTCAACACAGTTGAATTTATGTAGTGCCTTTTCCCAATGCTTTACAGCAGTTAGCCAAGTGAAGATGGTTGAAGATCCCTCTCAGGAAACCTAGTAGCTATGATGTAACAATCTTTTAATGAAGTACAGCTCACTAAACCCAGGAAAATAGTCCAGTAGTTTGGTTTTGGAATCTTTCTTGGGCACCCCCTCAAATATTTCCCTTGCATCATTTTGTGAACCTATTTTTTTTTAAATGCTCACATCAATTTCATATGAAAAATTTGATGGTGACCCTAATCACTGTGCTCTGGTATATCTTGTATGTGTAAAGTTATACATGGATGTGTAAATACATAACAGAAACGTAACATTCCTGTACTTAATATATAATGTAAACCAGAGCAAACGCTTCAATAACAAAATGTATAAAAAGAGAAGGTTCTGGACCATCACTGGGTCTGTATCTTTACTACCACTGGGTTCATCTTCAGTCAGAGACCATAAGAGTATCAGGTGATGTTGAATGTATTAACGCCACTCACAACTTTTTTTTTTTTTTTACTATTTATAAATATTTAAGCTACAAAAGTGCTCATTTCTCTTGGAAAAGTCCAAATAAATCTTTAAGATGCACTACTGAACCTAAAGGACTAGGCTTGGTCTGATAGATGATGCCATAATCCTTCATATTTCCGAAATTTTTGTTTTTGAAATGTTTAATTACATTTTTGGCTACAAACATGCCGTTTTTCGACACCACTATTACTTCACTATGACTAGCATGCAGAGACCATATGAAGGAAAGATGGAGGCTATATGGAGGGCCACTCAAAATAAATTGTGACCTTCCTTTTAGCCAGAAAAGAATAACAGACTCTACCACACACACACAGTATCCACACACATCTCAGAGTGCGGAGAAATGCTGTGCATTAAAGACTTAAATAGCACACACCCTCGGAAAACATCCCAGCATGACCAAAGTTCAGATCAAACATGGAATTGTGTCTGGGAAACCTCCTTCAAGCTCCAGCTGTGCAGGACAAAAAAGAATCAAAACACAACACACCCGCAAGCAAGCCAACGATTAATTTGTTAATAATCCAAGATAATGTTTTTTTACCCAATTTTCTCCCCAATGTAGTAGCAGCCAGTCAATCTGCCCATTTGCTAGAAAAATAAATAAACATATAAACAAATAACCCAAGCCTGATTAAGTTCCAACTACCCTCAGCCACCCAAAAACACTGGTCTTAATTCAAGTATACCATCAAAATCAAATGAGATTCACCAGACAGTGTAACCCCTTATAGGAAAGTCCACTTTTAAAAAATCACATTTACACAATTTTTCACTAGTTGATCGGTCTGCTGGTTCAATACCCTCACAGAACATGAATGGAGTGGCCTTGAGCAAGGCACCTAACCCTCAACTGCTATTCGTGTGGTGCAGATAAGGGCTGCCCACAGCTTAAGTGTGCTCTATCATACACTCTATCACTAAAATATCATCATCAGACTGTGTGTATCGGTCATAATAGTCAAAAAACATCATTTCCTAAAAACGTTTTATTATACAGACAATAAATACTGATGTTAAAGGTGTTGGTTGCTGAAATGTGTGTCTTTCATTAAACATCACTTACAGCTGATTGGAGGTTCATATATCTGTTAAATTCAGCTCTTAACTCATTCAGTTAACCTGATTCAGTTGGTATTAAAACTGACTTCAGTGTCGTTGCTCTTCAGCTGAGCTGTAAATACACTTTAGTTACTTTTCTGTATAGACTTTGTCTGCCTTTCCAGCACAGTAACATGTTTGTATATAAGCTGACGTCACTGCTAGGTTACATGTTTATGGGGGAGTAATACTTAAAGAGCTTCAGTCAGAGTGCCACTATCATGCAATACAGGCCCTCCTAGAACATCTCTCAGCCAATTAAATTGCAGCATCGGAACTAACTGGTATAATTATGATTAAACAGTAGAACAAGACGAAGAATTTGGTGCAGGGTTTAAAAACAGCTGTTTAACAGTGTTCTCTATGTAAGGTGACATGGTGTGAGTGTAGGATCTGTTCTACCTAAATCTGCTTGGTATGGAAGAAGCACTTTCCAAACATTACGAGTCAACAGTGGGGGATATTTGGGGTCTCCTGGCTTGCTGCAGGCCAGACTGGAGTTGATTCAGAAATAAACCCATGAATAAAACCGTGGCACAGCACAGGGCCGAGGAAGGCATGAGGAAGAGAGGCGGCATACCGAAGCATTGATAAGTATGTATCCTAGCAACAAGCCCCAGTGTTTGACTAAAGGGTTTGTCTGTTCTTTAGTTCTTACACCTCTAGCTTCTGCCAAACACACACACACACACACACACACACACACACAAATATCAGCAGCACCCTGAAATCATTAAAACTAAAAAATAGTCCCAAAACGGTAAAACTTTTATGTTCTGAAAGAAAATGAGATAAAAATCCATTAATCTGGACACTAAGTGTTTATATAGCCCAAGACTATAAATACAAATAACATTAATACAATCAGAAGTAATATTCTATATGTGATGGTTTAACCCTTCACCAACCTCTCCTCATGGCATCCAATAGCTGCTTTGGTAAATCAGTACTTTATGTTATCAAAGTGAGCTCCTGAGGAAATTTAGTTATATTTGATATATTTCCATTTGTTCAAAATTATACATGGTGCTTTCACAAAACATAATAAGCCAGACAAATGCTTTAGCTATATATGTATTTGATATGTCTGAATGGTACCAAGGCAACACACCACAGATCAACCCACAAACACCACCACCACCACATCACTGTCACAGTAGTGCTGAGAATGATCCATCATATAAATATTAGCTCTGTGGGGTCCTGACCCTTGAAGAACAGGGTGAAAGGAGGCTAACAAGGTTCACAGAGAAACAGATGGACTACCATCTGTAACTGTAGAATTACAAAGTGCACCTGTATGAACGTGTCCTCAACATTTTCATAAAAAATGACTTCTTTACATGACTTCTTTTTAATGCAAATAGTCAATTAGCCAATTTAGACACAAAGCTATGAAGCTAATAGAGCAATGGGCATCGTGGTCATGAAATTTTAATTACTAATTTTAAAAAACTTCACTAAACAACTGTTATGACATTATGTGAAGGTTCTTTGTCAATTAAGGTTTTTCCTTAAGTCTAGAAACACTTAGGAACCTTTCTTTCTGACAGTAGTGTTGTACCAGCAATTCGAAGCATTGAAATACTGAAATTTGGCAATCAGTTCGATACTCTAACTTTCAACACTTCAATACATTAAACAATACACTAGGAAAACTCAACTTAAACAAAACACTGTTTATGAACATCCAGAAACAATTAATGACCGACACAGGACTAGAGACATAAGGGAGCTTAAATAACACACTTAATCTATAAGAGGAAGGAACAACCAGGGCTGCGGGATTAAACAAAGCAGGTGCAGAATATTATCAGGCAGGATGATGTGAGTAGGGCGGGTAAACAGAGACCTGGTGTAAAAAGGACAACACAAGAACGTGGGGAGACACAGATGAGACGTGAAAGCATAAACACTAGCACATGGCAATTGAAAATACACAAAGAAGACGACAACAGAGACAGGAAGTAGAAGGAACAAAAGGTGTGGTGTGATACATTTACTAGGCTTGGATGGTATAAAGGTATTTTGTTATACCGCGGTATTTAAATATGGTGACGGTATTTAAAATTATGACGGTATTAGTCACATGATGTAATGCGGCAAATTAAAAAAAAAAAGTCTATTAAAACTGGGACTTATATGTGCTTCACACATCAGCAAAACACAGCGCCAGTTTCACAGAAACACACACACACATGATACCTTTATTTCAAAATTAAACAAGTAATTGTTTATTCGGTCTCTGGTAAAGTTATTCTGTCTTAATTATACAACCAGCCCGTGTGCTTCTCTCACAGCGTGTGTGTTTGTGTGTGTGTGTGTGTGTGTGTGTGGTGTGAGTGAATCTGCGCGCACACTGCGATTCCCGCTCTGATGATCATATTAAAGTTAATTTCAGTGTCTTAATTTCGTTTATTTCGTTAGATAGAA
>BRDA01057697.1:0-16685 GCA_036984385.1 Crenuchus spilurus
GTGAGTGAATCTGCGCGCACACTGCGATTCCCGCTCTGATGATCATATTAAAGTTAATTTCAGTGTCTTAATTTCGTTTATTTCGTTAGATAGAAACGAAATAAATTCACTGTGAGTCACGAATAAACGTGGACGTCTCTCTCTCTCTCTCTCTCTTTCTCCGTGCCTGCTTGTGCGATTCTCTCTCTCTCTCTCTCTCTGATGCGAAGGGGGCACTCAGCTGCAGCAGCCGCTGCCACCAATAATACCGCATACCGCGCTATTTTCTCAAGCTCATACCAAGGTATGAAAAACACCAATACTGCACAACCCTAACATCTACTCTTACTCTTGTGACATATCTACTGTTATTTGGTATTGAGTATAGTGATACAATGCTTAGAACTGAACCTTCTGGTATTGTTATAACCCTCTCTGACTGTACAGTGCATCTCAAACTCAACCATATTTACTGTTCCAGTACAGCGGCGGCTCTTTTTCATCTCCAAGAGGAATGTTTCACCTGTGCACTCAATCTGTCCAGCATGCTGGAGTGAGCTCAGTCAGGAATATGGATGGCTGTTAATAGGATTTTCGCTGACGGCTGCGCTAATGACAGTGATGGCCAATTACTGCTGGAGTGAATTCCCTAAATTCCTCAACACAGGGAGTACCTGTCAGTCCATGAGCAGAGACAGACCTACAGAGCAGTCACAGCACAGCCTACAGCTCACACGCTGAACATCTTTCTCTGAACAGCCACTTGTTGACTGAAGTCTATCATGCATGAATGCCCAGTACATCAGTAAAAACCAGCCAGGACACGCTTCCATAATGACAATGTTTTGTGAAGGGGTGTAACTGCCTTGTATACCCAATTCCATTCTGTTCTATTTACATCAGTGCAATCCAGTGTTCAGGTTAATGAACCCTTTGAAGGAGGCCTAAAATACATTTTTTGCTGTTTATTCTGTGTTTAAATGATTATCTGTTGTCTGCACAGAAGATGTGCGAGTTTGGTTGGGATAAAAAATGCTCAGATGTAGTTTTACACATTTAAAAACTCTAATATTTAGCCTCTTTGTGAAACAAGTCATTTTCCCTTTTATGGTGAGCTCATGAATTTTTTTTTTTTTTTCTGATTGGCTGTTTACACCTGTGCTGTACACACACAAATGAAAGTGCACAGGTTAAGAACAAATAAAGCTAGCAAATTAGCTTTATTTGCAAAATTAATCAAATTGATTAAAATATTAATTGAATTTATTATATAATAAGCTGTGATATTTTTAAGGTTTAACACTCAGAGAGTAAGAAAATGACATACTAAAGCTGTAAAACACAAATTCCCTGCCTGAATGTCCTTAAAGGAGGGTCTAAAAATAGCTTCTTAATTTTTATGGGTGATCTGAAAGATCTATGTGCATGAACAGAGCCCAAATGGGCATGTAGTGAATAACACCGCAGCTCAAATCTGCCCATGTCCACTGAGGCTAAAACATTTCATTAAAGTCCGTCAGAGCTATTAGAGCAAAACAGACTGATTTCAGGCTTTTTTCTCGTGTCCTTTTACATAATTTGCCCCACAGAAACACTACCCAGAGCAGACTGCAGCCAAGCGGCACAAACCGCCCGAAGATCGTTCTTACCTCATTACTGAGGGCTGTGTGTGGCTGAGGGGAATGGCTGTGCCGTTATATAACTCACTATGATAAAACTCCTCTTTACAAATGAGGAAAATGAAAGCGAGTGGCCAGAAAAGTGGAGCAGCTCTCTTCTGAGTCTCGGCACTCTAATGGAGACAAGAGCAAGGACAAAAAGGAGCCTAAAAGGCTTGGAGAGAGACGTCCTTATCAGAGTCCAGAAAACAGAACCTCCTGTTTGATATGGTTAGTGATAACAACACTCCAGCACATCAACAGCTTTAAAAATAAAAGCTTTTTAAAGTGAACCCCAGAGAGAGAGAGAGAGAGAGAGAGAGAGAGAGGAGAGGGAGAGAGAAAAAGAGACAAAAAAATGCAGAAAAAAACATGAAGATAAACAAGAGATCGATAAGAGAGATGAGAAACAGATGAAGCAGAGAACAAGAGTGAACGATAAAGAAGAGAGAAAGACAGAGAGGTGAAAGAGAAACAGATAAATAGAAAAAGAGAGAAAATGCAAGAGAGAAGAAGAAGAAGGAGGAGGAGGAGGAGGAGGAGGAGTACAAGAGAGGGAGTGAGTGAAGGAGACAAAAAAATGCAGAATTGAGAAAGAGGCAGAGGAGGGAAAAACAAGAAGAAACACAAGAAAGAGATGAGAGACAGAATTGAGAAAGAGAGACAGATTAAGTGGAGAACAACAGAGAAAGAGAGATGAAGAAGAAAGAAAGACAAAGAGAGAGTGGTGAAAGAAACAGACAGAGAAGAGAGAAAGATAAAGAAATGAAAGACAAAGAATGAGAGATGAGCAAGAGAAAGAAAAATACAGTGAGATGAAGAAGAGAAATAGAGTGAGATAAAGTTGAGTGAGAGATGAAGAGTGAGATGAGAATAAGTGAAAGAAAGAAAAAAGGAGATGGAGATGGAAACAAAGAGAAAGAGACAAAGTGAGAAAGAGACAAAGTGAAAAAGAGACAGAGCTGAAGAAGACAGAGGGAAGTAGAGAGAAGTAGAGAGTAAGAGAGCTGAAGAAGAGCGAGAGAAATTGAGAAAGAGAAGGAAACAGTAAGAGGCCTGATGAGAGATGCTCTCTGGGTTTAAACTGAGTGACGTTATGGCTCCTTTCAGGCTGATGCTCTTTGAATGGCTCTTTCCCCTTTGTGTTCTGAACAATACTGTCGGACAGATGGCCTGAGCACCAAACCCGCGGCCCATAACCTCTCCCCCCTCCAGACAGCAGCAGGGGTCCAGCAGCCCACTCCTCCTGAGTCTGGAGGGGCTTTCTGAAGTGTGGGATAGCACAGAGGACTAAAGTAAGGATGAACTCAAGCCACAGCAGACTGCGTCAGTCTCAGTCTTTAGCTCCTATAACTGCTGGGACATGGTCCAGGGTATGAAGGCATATATACAAACGTTTGAGCCTTAAAACAGACGGGGTGACAGATTAAGGGATTTTCAGATTAAAACAAGAAGCTAAATATTGGCCTAAAGCCTCTTGCTTTATTGGCCTCATTTTTCTTCAAACACAAGGCTTGTTTGACAAGATTTACAGAAACGTGTGATGAGTGCACAGACCTGCTGATTAATCAACCAGATCATTAATCGTCTTATATACAATTGCAATTAATGATTTTTTATGCCATTAATGCCAGCAGACTCTGGTGAGCAGCCCAGATCATCTCTATATGAACACAGGAACATTTAAACTACTGAGCACTCAGAGTCAAGTATTATAGTGGATATTCTCACTATAAGGCAGGTGGTCATCATATTCTGATATGACTCTCTCTCTCTCTCTCTCTATGTGACATACGAAGTTCCTTCCTGTAACCAGAAAATACAAACTTCTTAAATGTTACAGTAGTTCTGTCAGTTTGGTCCAGATGGGACAACCTTCATTACCCTTACAAATCAATTATTGAGTGCCCAGCATCTTGTTGCAGGTTATTGATTTTTCATCCCTCTTTCAACAACTGCTGGCTGGTATTCAGTCCTGCTGACTGGAATCATCCCACAAGCCTGACTGTTTCGGAGATACTCCAACTAAAATAATAGTAGTCAAAGTAGTTCAGATTCTTACACTTTGTATCTGCTCTTGTATTTTGATGTGTATATGTTTGGATGGATTAATGGATGGATGCATGAATAGATGAGTGGATGGATGGATGCGTGGATGGACAGATGGATGAGTGGATGGATGGTTGAACAAGTGGATGGATACATGGATAGATGAGTGGATTGATGGATGGATGAGTGGATTGATGGATGGACAAATGGATAGATAGATGAGTGGATGGATGGATAGATGGATGAGTGGATTGATGGATGGATGGATGGATGGATGAATATATGAGTAGATGGACAGATGGATGAGTGGATGAAAAAGTGGATGGATGCATGGATAGATGAGTGGATGGATGAATGAGTGGATGGATGGATGATGGATGTGTGGATAGATGAATGGATGAGTGGATGGATGAATGGATGAGTGGATGGATGGATGAGTCGATAGATGGATGAATACATAGATTGATGGATGAGTGGATAGATGGATGAGTGGCTGGATGGATGGATGGATGAATGCAAGGATGGATGGATGAGTGGATGGATGGATGGATGGATGGATGGATGCCATTTTTAAGAAAAGTATGTCCAAAACTGCAACACAAGCAAAAACTCAACTTTTAATGTAAGTTAATGTAAACATATTTGTCCCGTTCTTTTTGGTGCGTTTCTGTCTATATTTTTGTTGTACCCCCTCCCCTCCCCTGGTTTTGAGAATTCATATTAGATCAAAAAATGTGCAGCACAGATCAGTGAAGCTGGAGGAATGAAGAGAGCACAGTCTGTAAATGTATTATTAAATGCTTTATAAAGCATAAAAGCAAAGTAAGCACAAGTCTGAAAATAAACATGTTCCATAGCTGAGTAAAGCAGAACCTAAAATACAAAATGACACTCAATGCTTTTAGGATGGATAGATCAAATTATGCGCAACCTGTGATAATATCATTTCCCCCATTTGACCGCAACACAAAGGAAATTTATATATCAAACTCCACTGACGTTAGACATTTATGCTTAGCTAGCTTCTTCTGAGTCAGGCTGAGTGTGCAGCCGAGCTGAAAGCTGACCTTGGGGCTGACAGGCCTGGTTTGCTGGAGCACCTGCACTAGGATCTGCTCTGAGGGAACACACCAAGTCATGCACAGCTTTAAACTAAAAGATGCAGAGCTAAAATAACTGAATTAATCAATTTCCCTCCATATTACTGTTATGCTGTATAAGGCAGAATAATGAGGCAGAATATGGTCCTAAACTGGAATTTTTAAATCATTTCAAATTGAACCTCATAATCTGTACCTAACATTACCCCAATGTATCAATCAAACAGTGCGTCTGACGTTCATGTCTTCAGTTTTGCACTGCCGTTCATATCCTACCAACTGGCAATGTATCTACACATCTTAGCTCTGCAACACCACCACTGGGCATATAAAATGGCATCTGGATGCCAATAGAAGCATTTATATACTCTGAGGGCATAACAGCAGGGGCTCTAATCCATTCAATAACAAACATAAGCTTCTCACTATAGTGGCTATACTTGCTGGACAATAATGTCATTAACAAGTTTTACTTAAAAACTGGGATTAAATGAGGGTTTTTATATAATACACACCAATGTTCAATTCATTTTTGAAACACTCACAATAAACTGCTACATCTGACACACAATGTAAACAGTTAACAAAGCTGGTCGGCAACATTATGGATATCAATCTATGTCATTTGATATCAGAGAAATAAAGAATCTCCATCCTCTCATGACTTCTTTCAGACCCAGAAAAGCTGATGTTTGACTTTTGAGCTTTTTCTTGGTTGATTGAGGATATTTTGGCTGTTTACTCTCAGACTCAAGTGATGAATTCATGTCTCATCACCTGCAATCAGTGACTGTTTCTGATATGGTTGATATGGGTGATCTTGTCAAGGGCGGCACGAGCGCCCGGCCCCGCCCCCACCCTCCCCCTCAAAGAAATAAAACACATTATTTAATTTAGCCTGTCTAGCCTACATATTGTTTTCCTATCACCCGCTTACTGGGACTGGGTGCTCTCTGCCAGGTGCAGTGCGTGTAGCTTGCTGAGGTCTGACACATAGGTTGGTGGGGTGGGGTGAGCCTGAGGGGTTGTTTGCCCAAGGCACCAAACAGGCTAGGACTGCCCATGCCTGCAATTAATCTTTTGCAGAAACTCTCACCATCCTTATATTGGCTACAAATTTTTCTTGCAGTTCTTCAAATGCATCTAATTGAATCAATTTAGTTCACAAAGTGAAACTGTCATATATTATATATTCATTATAAGTCACATATTTCAAGCCTTTGTTGTTTTAATGTTGAAACTCTAAATGAAATATTGAATGATGAATGAGTGAATGAACGTTACACTTATAAAGCATCTTTCTCAAACCCAAAAACAATAAACACAATTAATACACAACATTTACACACTTAGAACTTTGCCACACACTGGTGAAAAGTGGAAGCCAATCATGCACAGCATGCTCTCAACGACCGTCCACCTGGAGGACTGCATCAAGCACTAGGGGGATCACCCAGTACAGATTGCCAACCATATCTGGGCATACATACATACATTCATACACACAAAGACATACAGACATTCATTCACACACAGCAGGGTCATTTTTTAGAGTAGCCAATTCACCTGATCTCCAGATTTTCAGACTGTGGGAAAAAACCCAGGTAGCAAAATTATTCTGACCGACATCTGGCCCTCATCCCCCATTTCATTTGGCCCACTTGCCACATGCATTGACGACAATTGGGCGGACCGCTCCAAGTTGCAAGATGTGGGCCCCATATATGCCAGATTAGGGCCACATATCAGCCAGATGTAGGTAACACTGCCACATTTCTACCAGATGTGGCCCACATCTGTTATGGTACATGTGGTCCAAATGTGTATTTTCAATATAAGGGCCACATTTGGCTAACATACAGTTTGCCAGTGCTACCAGTGGGCCAGCAGTGCCATTCCTCAACCAGAAGTGGCCCACATCCGTATGCTACGGGGAGAACATGGAAACACCACCCAGATGGGGACTTTAACCCAAGACCTCAGAACTTAGAGGTGAACATGCTAACCATAAAGCCACGTGTCATTATATTCTAATAATCTGAGATTCTACTATAAACCGTACTCACAAAAGCCATATATATGCATGTTTTATGTTGATCAGTATGACTTATAGCTCAAAAGATTAGAATATTACATTTGGAGTTTGATTAAATTACCATTCAAACAATTTCAACATCAAAACAAAAAAGACTTGAAATTTGTCACTTAACATGTAAAGTCCTACACTCTTAAAAGAGATGGTTCTTCAAGGGTTCTTCAGTAAAAATGGTTCTATATAGAACCATGAACACTGAAAGGACCCAAAGGGTTCTTTGCATGATGAAAGGGTTCTTCAGACTGATGAGGAATGTGCTGTAGATGGTTCTGTATTGAAACCTTTTGAAAATGCTTCTATATATGGCTCCAAAAAGGGTTCCTGTATTATTTCAAGCTTGACAGAACCCTTTTGGGCACTATACTATATTTTCAAAAAGGTTCCGTATAGAACATTTTCCTCATCAATCTGAGGAACCCTTTCACCAGGGAAAGAACCCTGTTCTCTTCTGAGTGTTTGTGATTCTATATAGAACCATTTGCTTTACTAAAGAACCCTTGAAGTACCATCTTTGTTAAGAGTGTGAGTAATATGTTTTTAATATAAAATATATGACAGTTTTTCATTTTATTAAATTAAATTATGAACATGCAGGTGAATGAAGCTCCACCCCCCACCATCTCCTGATGCGTCACACACTCAAAATGTACAAACTCTGTTGAACTTTAGCAGCTAACGGAGTGTAATATTTACACAGTGCTTTGCATTCATGTTAGTGTCCCGTCACAGTATTCTTCTCACTGCAGTCAAAGGCATATTTTTTACCAATACAAACACACCCAGCCTCAGGCATGTAGTATGAACAAAGCTGGATATATGTTTCCATGATGGATTAGCGATACAGCTCCAGTAAAACAAGCTAAACTCTCCGCTTTTATAGAGCCATGCACTCCCAGACAGGGATTAAACCTCAACATGGACTAGATTTTCCTTTCAATGAAGAATCTCAGCTCAAATGGCTGTGTAGTCCTGTGCTAGGCGTAAACTCATATACATTACATCATATACATTACAAATGGTGTCAATTTGACAGATTTTGCCAAATTATCACTTTGCAAGAAAGTTACACCCTCATAGTCCTCTGTACACAGGTATGGAAATGATCCCTTCTTACATTTCTATTTCTCAGCCCCCACACACAGCAAAGGCCCACTCTAAATGCTCAGGGATCAATCACTGCATGATTGAAAAGCATGGCTACACACACACAGAGCTTTAAAAACAGAACCAATCCCTTTACTCCTCCCTCTAACCCCTTTTTCCCTTCACTGAGTTCATACTTTCCACATAAGGAACTTAATGCAGTGGAGAGAGAGAGAAAGAGAGAGAGAGAGAGAGAGAGAGAGGGAAAGTGAGAGAGAGGGAGAATGAATGAGGGAGAGAGTGACAGAGGGGGACAGAGAGAGGCAGAAAGAGGGAGAGACAGGGAGACAGAAAGAGAGAGAGAGAGAGAGAGAGAGAGAGAGAGAAATTGTAGCTTCTTAATTAGTTCAACCTGGGTAGACATTCTTCAGCCATAGAGTGCAGAAATGGAAAGTTCAGGCCCATGTAGGCTTCAGCAGATTTATTTATTGAATGGTTTTTAAATCCTGCAGGCTCTGTGTCAGGTTTAACCAGTTCCTGACCAGCTGTGACTGCTTCTACAAAGAGCAACAGAATTCCTCAGTTACACTCTGTATCCTTTTACAGCACCTTCACAGAGAAACAATGAGAAACTTCCTCTACTGTTATCTCAGAATGCAGAAAATCCAGGCAAGCCAGTTTTTTTTAATAAACAGATTAGGGATTATATGTTAGCAACATATAGAGTTAAGAAGTCATTATGGTCAGGGTTGATCAATACATCAAGAAACACAATAAATACCATTTTCATACATGCATTTGGTTTTTCAGATGTTTCATTATCAGATTATAACATAATAAACATCAATTAACATTATCAGAGTATAAATAAGGATGAACCAAAATTTATATTTTTGACCGGAACAAAAAAATAATAATCATTGGCCAAATACTGAACACGGTTTTTCAATTCTATAAATTATTATAAAATTAGTAACTAAACTATTTCCCAAAATAAGTCTTGTAGTTATTCAGGAATGTATGTCTGTATTTTAATAAGTTGGTTTGACATCAGTAGGTTCAATAACATGAGTTTAATTGATTATTCTTTTATGTTTGTATATAAAACAAAGACAATAATATATGAATGTGTATGAAGATGCATGTATGTGACATTATTACTAATATTTAATAAAGTGATGAAAATGTCTAAAATGAATGATGTAAGTCAAATGGATGTTTTGTGTGTGTGTGAGTGTCACTGGCTACAGACACTGAAGCACTCCACCTTCCCCACCCTGCCTTACCCCCACCAGTTGCTGTCTTGTCATTGTGCTTAGGCGTAATAGGTGACTTTTTTCTTTTCCCACCTGGGCTCCTGGACTGTGCCCCACTTATCATCACCTCCCCCTCCCTCCCCATTGTGTTCCACTGTTTTTCTTCTGACTGATGATAATTTTGCTGTACTTGTACTTGTGCACTGACAATAAATTGATTCTGATTCTGATTTCTTCTGGTAATTGTGAGACGGTCCCTAACACTGCAGCCGGAAGTACAAACACAAAGCTAAGCGGCTGTATTCTGACTTAATCCTAACAAGTGTAGTTTAGTAAAGGTTGTGCTTGTAGTTTGTTGTCTTCTTCCATTTCATCACTAAACTAAAACAAATCTGTGTTTTGTTAACTGGTGAGGAAAAGCACAATTCTGAATGATAAATAAGTCCAATATTAAACTCACTTTACTGCAGTAAAATTACACTCTGGCTCATGTCTACGCCCAGGAGCTAAAAAAAAGGTAGCAGTGTCATTATTGTCGCCCAAATAATTTTAGTTGCCAAATACTCAGTGTATCGCCAATTTGTAATGAATGTATTGAAGGTTATATTGACTCACCCTGTTCTGACTCCAGACCTTGAAATTTGATTGTTAAAAAGTTTGGTTAAAGATAAAAATGCTCCTTTCTCCTGAATGTGGTGAACCTTAAAGATACACTATTGGACCTTAAGAACTTTGTTGGACCTTCCCAGGTACATTTACATTGAACTTTTTCACATTAAAAATTTGCTGAACATTGCAAGTAAGAAAAAGACTCAGCAGTAATTTAAATGTATTATCCAAAAATGTATATTTTGTTTCTGTAATATAAGAACTAATTATATATACAAGCCTACATGCATGCAAATAATCTGTTATCTGTGCAGTTGCTGGTCCTCAGTATCTAACCTCAACTTGTCAACACCAGCAAAATCTCTCAAGGTTGTTCGTTCAGTATGAGCAGATGTCCAGCCAGGTGTGACAGGCCTGATCCAGGCTTTAAACTCCAGCCAACAAGCAGGACTGAAGATATATTAGCAGGGCCAGGAATGCAACTGCTTACATTTATTCAGGTACATGTACTAAAGTAAACATTTGCTCGATTTGAACTTTCAAATCATTTTCAAGTATATTTGTGAGGAACCATGATCTACATTTCCCTCATTTACATTTTAGTCATTAACACATATTTCTAATTTCATATTTTGTATTTAATTATATTCTGTTATGTTGGTGACAGAATTTCTGCATGAGTAACATTTCTAACTTTTTAGGTCTATCATTTTATTACAGATCAACAGGACCCAAACAGACAGACAGACAGTCCGATAGATTAATAGATAGATAGGTAGACAGACAGACAGACAAATAGATCCGTTCATTTGATTGATTATATTGCACTGTTGCAATAGAGTGGAACCTCAGCTATCGTATGCCCTGGTTATTTCAATTTGGTTATTGTCAACTTTTTTCAGGGAAATTTTGTCCCAGTTACTGTTCGTCTGCCCAGTTTTCGTCAGCGTGCCCGTGTGATTCGCCGCTGATTATGCAAGCACAAAACATCCACCCACTCATTCGTCGTTCATTCTGGCTTAGTTTCTCGCTGTTTGTCTGGTTTTGTTTATCACTGTTTCTCTGGCTTTTTTCACACAGTTTCTCTGGCTTTGTTTCTCGTTGTTTCTCTGGCTTTGTTTCTCTGCCTTTGTTTTTCTCGTTGATTCTCCTGCTTTTTTCTCATTGTTTCTTGTTGATAACACTCAAAACAAGCTAAAACACATCACACTAAAGTCACAGCACACAGCACTACCACCCTAAAACTGGTGTGAAAACAAATTGCAGTCAAGAACCCAGATGTATAAAACAAAGGCTGCAGCTGGACCACACCAGCACACTCTAAAACAGACCGTAAACCTGTAAGAGTGATGTTAAATGTTCATTTATCAATTTATCAGTCTTTTGTATTTATTTATCATTGTTTTCTTTATGCAAAAATATAGTTATTCTATATAAATTGTATTTTTGTTCATATTTTGAAGTGTCTGGAACAGATTAATTGGTTATTTCTTAATTTCTTAATTAATTATTTCTTATGGGAAATAGAATAATGATAAAAACCGAGATTCCACTGTATATGTCCACAGATGTATAATGGGTGGATGGATGGACGGATGGATGGATTGATTTGACCGCACAATTGCAATTTCAACAGATTTTCAACAGATAGACAAACAGATTGACTAACTGATTGACTGATTAAATTGATTAAATTGCCTTACTGCAATGTGTGAATCCACAGATGTACACAATAATTGTGACAAGCACAGTTCAGACAACAAGGAGATCAGTATTTAATATTTCAATATTTAATATATCAATATATACTGTCTCTGCAGTAAAGAGATTGGTTGTAGAGTCGTACTGCTGTGGGTAAGAAAAATCAGACATAGTCCTCTTGAACACAACACAGTCTTATTTGTCAGAAACTGAATTTTTCTGGGGGTTTTTCAGTTTGAGGGGTTGTGAAGCTTGTTGGGATTTCTCTGTTGTGCTATAACCCCCAGAGAGTCCAGCTTGTCTCCTACAGCAGACCCAGCCTTCATTATCTGTTTCTTCAGTTTATTAAGAGAAGGGTTGTATATGCCTTTGCCCCAACACAGCAGCATAGAATATAGCACTCACTACAAAAGACTGGTAAAATCTTCATAAGAGCTCAAAAAACAACAACCTCTTCAGAAAACAAAGTACAGAAAAGAAAAAAGAGCTTTACAACCTTCAGTTCTTATTTACACAGTCATATCAGAACATATGACCACTTCTAATTTGGAATTAAAATATCACAGATGCCATGTGAACAGGTTTTCTGCACGTATAAATAAGTGAGCATACCAGTCAGTTGTAGCAGAGTGTAGAACCATCATCATGGGCAAAGGAAGTGATGTAACAGATGTCCAAGAGGGTGAAGCATGTTGGTGGCACATCTCAGAAACCACTAACTTTGTAGGATGTTCTAGAGGTGCTGTAGTGAAGATGTGTTGAGAATAGACTTCTTGTACACTGAGCCTCCCAACAGCATAACAGTGGTACCCTACTGCCTTTGATGCTAGAGGGGAATGACGACTCTGGTGAGTGGTACAGAGCAATCAACACAACAGTGGATTGTAGTGCAAATGTCCTCACTAAGTACATGTACTTTTAATTAATACTACTTTAAATAGATCTTTCCCTTACTTTAATACTTCTCCAGTAATTTTATAACCATACTTCACTATTGCCTGTGAGCTGAAGCTACCCTACAGCACTAAACATAAGAATGTAAGAATCTGATATAGATATAAAGTATACTGGAGGTAAACAACAGTCAGCTACTATCTCTGCTAACCTGGATCTAAGCCAGAGTTCTAAATAAGCCTATCTGATCATAAGACTCTATGATCACAAGCTCCTCACTGTCTCTGAGAGCCATAGATCCATGTAGATGTGCCTGGTGTGATCACAAAGATGGCCAAAGAGCATCTTGATCAACACAAAGAATGCAGCACATAACTATGAGACCTTTCATTCACTAATGAAGACAAACCTGAGATGCTTGTTAACCAACAACCACCATGAAAGACATTTGCATGTTCACAAAGAGTGTGTACATGAAGTTTGTATTAGAACAGCAATGACCTTAATTACACACAAACATAACGTGGAGGCCATACGGAGAGGCTGTTCCAGTTCACTCCAAAGATTTGCCTGGATAATGAGCGATTCTGGCCAAAACACTATCCAGTTTCTTATGTAGAGGATCTGTCAAGTCCATCCTCCTCCCATTCATGAGCTCAAGACAAGTGTTTCTAGGCTGGGTGTCTCAGGAGAGCTGTTTGTAACGGCCAGAGGCTTGAAGTGGGACAGCCCAATTACAGGCCCATTTAAAACCAGCTCTGGCAAGACTACCTCTGAGGGAGTGAACAGCTTTGTAAGATTATTGCTTTCTTCATGAGGTAATGCCTAGCAGCAGGAGGTAAGCAATAACCCTGATATACAACAGATTCAGCAAAATCAAAAAACATGGTTCCTTAACACTGCTGGAAAAACAAGTTCCTCCAGAGATGATTTGTGGTCTCAGCCATGAGATAAAAAGAATCCAATAGGAGTGGCTACAATATGACTGCAGAGCCTTATGCTGAAGTTGGTGCACCCCTGGTCAAACTACATGTTTTACTGGTTTTCTAAATGTGAATATGTTGATGCTTAGAACACGAAACAAACCTCTGCCCTTTTCACTGCACATGAATGTAAGATTTTGGAAATAAGGAACTGAACAAATAAAAATGTGGCCTGTGCATGTGAACACTAAATATTGTATGTTATCCTTTTTCCCAATGTGTCTGCTGGCTGGCTGGCTGGCTGGAAGGATGGATGGATTGATTGATTGACTGATAGATGGATGGATGGTAAAATGTGACCTGTGAAAATGTTAAGGCACATTATATATTGTATGTTGTTTGTTTCCCAATGTGTCTGCAAAATGGATGGATGGATGGAAGAATGGAAGGATGGATGGATGATAAAATGTGGCCTGTGTGGAACATTAAATATTGTATGTTCCCAATGTGTCTGCTGGCTGGCTGGTTGGCTGGATGGATGGATCAATGGATTGATCAATAGATGGATGGATGGTAAAATGTGACCTGTGCAAATGATAAGGCACATTATATATTGTATGTTGTTTGTTTCCCAATGTGTCTGCAAAATGGATGGATGGATGGATGGATGGATGGAAGGATGGATGGAAGGATGTATGGTTGGATGCATGGATGATAAAATGTGGCCTGTGTATATGTTATGGCACATTAAATATTGTATGTTTTTTGTTGTTATGTAAATATTGTTGTTTTTTATATTCAATGTGTCTGCCTAATGGATGGATGGATTAATGATTTACATTCTAAATTTTGCCAATGTGATTTGCACACAACGGAATATGACCTCCACATGTAACCCATCCATGCACTGAAACACACGCACTAGTGAATGCACAAGGCTGTGAGAACATGGGCGAAGTGAGCGTCCATTTACACGGCGACTGGAGAGCAGTTGGGGATTAGGTGCCTTGCTCAGAGGCACTTCAGTCATGACCTGTCTGGGGATCAAACCAGCGACCTTCTGGTCACAAGACCAGATCCCTAACCACCAGACCACGGTCAATAGATGGATAGTCAAATGTAGCCTGTCAAATGTTATGGTAAATTAAATATTTATGTTGTTTGCCTAATTGTGTAGCAACCAGAGTATAAGTGGGATAACAGTCTTTGGTATAAAGTGTACAAATTTACCAAATTAAACATGTTTCATGTTGTAGAGGTTTCTTCTTTGTCTCCACCTCATCCATTAATTTGGTACAATGAGACATATCAAGGGCTGTTATCCTGCCTATACCCTGGATGCTACACATTTAAGCATTTTTTGTGTATTCATGTGTATAAAGAAGTGTAACAAGGACTAATCTAAAAAGAAAAAAATGTCTTTGTGAAAAGATTCTACTTTTATTATCTTGTTTAAAAGTCAAAACGTACAGATTATAAAAAATCAGATGCATTAACTACATAAACTGCATGAGCTGTTTGGATGTTAGCCCATTGTGCCTTATTACATTATTTAATTCACATATTTTACTCTTGTTATTTTAAAATCAGGCAGCATTTTTGCAAACAATGAAATAAAATCTGTATTATTTCAAAAAATCTACCATAAAGTGATTTTCTACCATTTAGTCTTTGACATTTCTTTCTGTTTCACATTCAGAAATGAAACAGTGACTAAACAACTAATGCCATGAGGATTTGAACAGTGCAGCGCTATATCCTCCTGTGCTTGGCTGGCCAAGTATATTCCCAAGAGTAGGTTTTCAATTACCATTATCTCATTTAAGGTTGAAAGATTAAACAGTCAAATGTAATGAATGGCTCTGAATCCTCATAATCATAGGCAAAAACCAACGACACATTGATCCAGCTACTCTATTATAGGCCATTACCCATACTTTCAACTGATGTTACATTGCTGAGTCAATCTTAGCAGAAAACTGGCTCTTTAAAGGGCTTTGCTGAAGCATTTACTTCAAGAGAATGACCTCCGTCCCACGCTCATAAATTGGAGTAAATAGCAAGACAGGCCAGACATCTGTACTGTTGACTGCTGCAAGGGGACTCTAAAGACCTGATGAAGGGTCCTAAAAGGACAACCAAAGCTCTTTCACTTGAGTCATGGGAAGATTTAGAGGGAAACGTTATCTGAACTGTGTAATAGGACCCCACTATGACCCCAGTCACAGGCTCTACCCCATAGGTGGCCTTGCATGGGGTCTGGATCCTTTCACAACAAGTGTGAAGCCCTTATTTGCATCTCAAAGGAACTGATACCAGACCTTAAAAAATTATTGTGTTGTGTGTGGTAGAAAAAAGGTATATTTTTTAATTTATATCCCAGTAATAGAAAACAATGTAATTTGTCCAAATCAAATTTGTTGTGAAAGAAAGCCTAGACCTGCTGACATACCCATAGTATTTAAGAGGTTAATCAGTGTAGTCTTATTTAGAAATTGTCATTTTGTATTTTAAGTTTAAGGTTTACCACATTAAGGGACGTTTTGTAAGGGTAAGATTATCTTTGAAAGCTAAGGCTGTGTAAGAACCTGGTGATATGGCACATCGGTTATGATTCAATATATACTACAGGGTGTCCCATTTGCTTCTTTACCCAAACAATCATGAATAACTTTAATACTAATGAGTATCTGTTAATGAAATTTGGGCTAAATATACCTCTTAATTAGTATTAAAGTTATTCACAATCATGTGGGTAAAGAAACAAATGAGACACCCTGTATTACCAATATGACAGCAGTAACCAATATTTAAAATTTGATATTTGTAGTGTGAAAATGACAAAGGATACAACTCTTAAAGCTTACAAGAAATGAGCTTAAATTACTATTTATTTATTAATATTTAAAAATTATTTACTGAAAATTTGGTGCAAATTTCTACTAATTACATAGCACTACATGTAGGATATTGGGCCAGAATAAAGAAGTTTTTTTTTTTTATATAATGTTTTCATCAGATTTGTGCATAGATGAAAAAAACAATGTTTATCAGTCAATTCTTATAATTGGAAAAATGCAAAATATTGACTCATTTATCAGTCAGAATATAATCGGTCAAACCCTAGCAGACAAGCTGACCTGATATATTGCAATTTTTTATATAATTTTATGAAACCAGTGACAGTATAAAACCCACATCAACACATGCATAAAATCTGAGTAAATTAAAAAATATGTTTTTTTATTTTTATGCAAACAGAACAGTGGGGTAAAAAATTACATTTACCATTTCTTAGTATCATCATATCATTATTTAGCTTCATTATAATAGCACCT
>BRDA01057698.1:1669-15900 GCA_036984385.1 Crenuchus spilurus
TGTGAACAGAATGGCAGTGAAAAGAGATGAGATAATAGATAAAAGCAGGGAGTGAGCAGCGAGTGTTCCAATGGACCAATGGATAGGTGAAAAGAGGATAAAAAAGAGAGTGCTGACTGAGAGAGAGAGAGAGAGACAGAGAGAGAGAGAGAAAGAGAGAGAGAGAGAGAGAGAGAAAGAGAGAGAGAGAGATTAATAGATATATAGACAAACAGACAGAAAGAGAGATAGATAGATTGATTGATTTATAGATAGATAGATAGATAGATAGATAGATAGATAGATAGATAGATAGATAGATAGATAGATAGATTGATTTATAGATAGATAGGCAGAGATAGATAGATAGATAGATAGATAGATAGATAGATAGATAGATTGATTGATTGATTGATTGATTTACAGACAGACAGACAGACAGACAGACAGACAGACAGACAGGTAGATAGATAGATAGATAGATAGATAGATAGATAGATAGATAGATAGATAGATAGATAGATAGATAGATAGATAGATAAAGAAAAAAGAGGTAATAGTTGAGCAGTAAATAGAGATATAAACAAACACACACATTCTCCAGACGTCACCATCTCTGTTGTTAGTCTTTATGTGTGTTTTGCAGTAGTCCTGCACTTTGCACTGATATCACAGATATTTCCTCTTCCGTCTTCATCCTCTGATCCTCGGTGAGAGAGGTGCTTTCATGACATCAGTATTACACATGATCTCTATTTAACAGCCATTTGTAACTGAGAATAAAGAAAAAATAAATCAACTGAGGTGGTGTAACATGAAGGGCGGGCTAAAGCCGCTGTTGACACCAACAAGAAAGGCGATCACAGGAGGCGCCAATACGAATGGACATCAATTTTTTTTTAATTGTAGACGAGTACAGTACACTAATTAAAACTAGTATATCTTGCCATGCCAAGGGCAAAATTAATAATTAATATTTTTTATTAATATTCACAAGTAGCACTGGGAATATATTAAAGCGATTTTGCGGTTGCAAGGCTGATCTGGTGTGTTGCTCGCCAGCCGCTACTACTGCTAAATTAGCCGTCCCCGCCCCCGCGGCCCCCACCCCACGTTCAGCCCACGGTGGGCCTGTGCTGGGGCCAAGGAGGGCCTGTCGGGAGGGGGGGGGGGCAGCTGGCTGGAGATGCTCCAGCTTCTGAACCATGAAGAGGGGAGGTGTGAGGAGCACGGCACAGAGGAGAAGAGTTAGGCAGACCATTGAACCTGCACCGAAGACAGTGGAGAAGAGCTCCAGAGAAGAATAAACCAAGCCTTCACTTAAAGGGATCTACCATAATGTACATTAAAGAGGTCTATGGCCTGTTTCACCTGGAAAATAGAACTTTAACCCCGTAAACTGTAGACTTATTATTCAGTCATTCATTTTATAACTTATTCAACACTTACTCAATATTACGCCATAAGACTAATATGTAAGTTATGTAGTTAAGAGAGGAAGGAACTGACCTGTGGCCCCGAATCATATGGACAATTTCTCAAACCCAGATTATAAACCTAGACTAAAAAGAGATTTCAATGGTTCTTCACTATTGCCAGTGAATATTAATCCAAGACTAGGCTTAATGCATGTCCACACAACAGAATAGGACCAGTTTTTAAGGATTTAGCCTTTCCTTAAAATAAATGAAGAATTTTTTATCCTCCAAAATGATATCTGTTTGTAATGGAAGTCAATGGAACCAGACATTTTTCTGTAATTTTGGGCCATTTTTGATGGGCCAGTCTTCATGAAATGTACACACAATGTAAAGAGCAACAGGTATTTTCACATTATATCAGATAAAAATCTAGGACTAAGCTTAATCACTGCATAAGAAACTAGTCTTTACAGGTTTAATGACCTTTAAAACAAATATACACAACCTCCCTTACACCAAATATAATCAGCCAAGACACATGAGCTCTGCTCTTATGATGCTCTTATTGTCAGTTTATCTAATTTTACTGTTTATAGGTATATAGTAAGTTTTAATTACTTTACAGCAACTGCACAACTGTTCAAAACCAGCAAAGGTGTTCAGACCTTCAGTACTGCAAAGAAAACAAGTTCATGTTTGTTTTTAAACAACACAAAATAGTTTGTTCATTCTCTCCAGCAGTGGTTCACATCCTCGTTGGCTGGTCATACTCAAGAGCTTTTCAGTAGGCTTAGGGTCTTCAGATTAGTGGGATGGACATTTGGAGTGATTTCTTAATATATAAATATATATTATATAGCATACCTTGGTCACCTATGCAGGGGAATAATGTAAATATTTTCTGCACAATTTATTGAACATGTGGAAAAAAATTACATATAGGAAAAGGAAAATGTAGAGTATTTAAGGTGCCATCATGTGCCCAGACCATGTTCTACATTACATATATCAGTGGCAAACTGTGCATTTCACACCTAGGCCTTTAGTAATGCTCCATCTGAATCAATCTACCCCTCAGAAACTAATTGATGGTTATAAAAACTATTTAATATGCAGAAATACAGTATAAAGTGCATTGAAGATAGATAACTCCTGTAGCCTTAATAGATGCCTCTACTGAATAAACAAATCAGGGGTGAACAAGTCTCCTACTGCAGCTACAGCAGCAACACACATAAAAAAACATCAATAATAACCTCATAAACTTGCAATATTAATTAGGAAAATAACATTTTACTCTCCAAAAAATCAGATTATTTGTAAACAAAATCCATCCTCTCTTTCCTCAAAAAAAAACAGTGCAAATACTCTGTCGTACAGATAATCCGTGCACTTCAGTTCCATCAAGAAGTCCTTTCCCATAGACATCAAAGCTAATGCTAACCAATCTAGATTATCCAATCAATGAGTCTGAATACGGTGACGTTGCCAGATGCCTGCTAGAGGGCCCTATTGACACCAACTCAAAATCTGATTGGTTGAAGCAACAGTTTGACATTTATTTTGTGTTAAGAGAGCCTTCAGTACGACTTGTGAAAGCCTCAGCAGACATCTTTGACTTTGACCCTGCCTAGCAACAAATGATGGCTGAAATGTGATTGGTTAAATGCTTTAATATGAAAATACATGTCTAGAAACAGCAGAACCATTGGAAAAGTTATAAAAGAAAGCAGACAGACAATTTGGAATTATTTAATAAGTATTCATGGACAAAATATAATTAACATCAGCTTGTGATTCATATGGTGAGTAGTACTATATTATTAAGGCTTTTTAAATCTAATGAGTAAGCTATATTTGAGTTAATATAACTATATAATTTAATATAACTTAATATAACTATATTTTTGAAACTATACACTGTAGCTTTGAGAGGAATGGTCCCATATATTGGCTCCTGGTTGAAATTTGCCATCATAGACACCATTGTGGATGTGTCCTCTTTAGTTCACTGCAGTTTAAGTTGTCATGGCATGACTTTTCCAGGCACACTGGCTTTATTTCCTGAACTCTTTGCTAAGCTATGTGTAGGGGCCTAGGTAATGTACGACTTTATCAGTGATGTTCATATTTCTGTTTTAGAGAAACATATATGCTAATGTGCAGATCATAAATTATTGCACACAATGTAATTAATGTGAGCTTAATATCATAATATCCGATAAATAAGAGACTGCGAGAGCACCCTTAAAGGCCGTATGATACACTATCTGATCATTTCGGGGCTCTAATTAAAGTAATATTTTCTCAGCTCCACGAGAGAGCAGCATCATTTTCGAAATGATATCTCGTGTTCACAGGTATCATTTTTCATCTTTTCGGCAAAAATCACCCACACACGCACGCACCATTCATATCAATTTCACCTCTGAATCTTGGGAGGGTGAAAAAAATTCTAAACAAAAAGATAATGACTTTCTTCTTGTGCAATTTCAAAAGGTTTTTTTTTTCTTTTCCTCTTTTTTTTTCCTCCCTCAAACAGGGCATGGAGGGTGTTTAGTGTTTTAATAAGCGTCCTCGATACCATTGAGTAGGCTCTCTTTGTTCATATGGCAAGATTAATTATACTGTCAGGCATTCTCAAGGCCTGCTTAACAAAGATTCAGTGATATAATGGGCTTGGCCTGCGCTTGGCAATCAGCATTAGACAGTTCCACATCCTCCTCTCCACACAGCGCCTCAGACAAACAGCCTTTTCATCAAAAAGAGAATCATTTTTGCCAAACAGACGGAAAAGATCACTCTCTCTCTCTCTTGCTCGCATGCACTCGTGCACACAGTTTCTTTGGCTGTGTGCGGAGCATTGCGGTGTCATTTGTTATGGGGTGAGAATAATGCACTCGAGCAGAGGGGTTTCCATCCAAGGACAAGCGAAACAAGGAAATATAATTGAGCGACACACAGGATTTGAACCCTGCCGTTGTCAGTGGCTCTTCATCGCACTATCCCCCTCCTCCTCCTCTCTGCCCCAGCATGCTCGGATTAAAGTGAGGTTAATTTTGCATTGCAGATGGAAGCTGTGGAGGAGAGAGTGAGAGATGACTTCTATCTCTGCGTGTGTCTCCGATTGCCAGGCGATGGATTGACTCTGGAGCTGGGAATGTGTATGTGTGTATATGTGTTTGTGTGTGTGTATGTGTTTGTGTGTGTGTGTGATTCTGCTGCATACACACACAGCCCACATCCAGACCTCCACACACCTGCACCTTCACTTACTGATGATAGAGGCCTATTTACAAGAATTGTTAATTACATTATATATAATACTGTATACCATCAAACAAGTGTTATTACATATTTATTAAAGTCACCTAAATATATTACATGTGAAGTACAGTCACACAACTATATTACATGTTAACTACAGTCAGAAAACTATATTACATGTGAACTACAATCACAAAACTATATTAATGTAAACTAGACAGAAAACTATATTAATATGAACTACAGAGAGAAAACTTTATTAAATGTGAACTACAGACAGAAAACTATATTACATGTGAACTAAAGACAGAAAACTATATTAATATGAACTACAGACAGAAAACTTTATTAAATGTGAACTACAGACAGAAAACTATATTACATGTGAACTACAATCACAAAACTATATTACATGTGAACTACAGACAGAAAACTATATTAATATGAACTACAGACAGAAAACTTTATTAAATGTGAACTACAGACAGAAAACTATATTACATGTGAACTAAAGACAGAAAACTATATTAATATGAACTACAGACAGAAAACTTTATTAAATGTGAACTACAGACAGAAAACTATATTACATGTGAACTACAATCACAAAACTATATTACATGTGAACTACAGACAGAAAACTATTAATATGAACTACAGACAGAAAACTTTATTAAATGTGAACTACAGACAGAAAACTATATTACATGTGAACTACAGACAGAAAACTATATTAGACATGGACTACAGACAGAAAATTATATTAATATGAACTACAGACAGAAAACTTTATTAAATGTGAACTACAATCAGAAAACTATATTACATGTGAACTACAGACAGAAAACTATATTACATGTGAAATACAGACAGAAAACAATATTACATGTGAACTACTGTTAAAGAACTATATTACATGTGAATTACAGTCAGAAAACTATGTTAAATGTTAACTACAGTCACATAACTATATTACATGTGAACTACAGTTACAGAACTATATTACATGTGAACTACATTTACAGAACTATATTACATGTGAACTAGAGACAGAAAGCTGTATTACATGTTAACTACAGTCACAAAACAATATTACATATTAACTACAGTCATGAAACTATATTACATGTTAACTACAGTCACACAACTATATTACATGTTAACTACAGTCACACAACTGAATTACCTGTTAACTACAGTTAGAAAACTATATTACATGTGAACTACACTTACAGAACTATATTACATGTGAACTACACTTACAGAACTATATTACATGTGAACTAGAGACAGAACACTATATTACATGTTAACTACAGTCACAAAACTATATTACATGTTAACTATAGTCACAAAACTATATTACATGTTAACTACAGTCACAAAACTATATTACATGTGAACTACACTTACAGAACTATATTACATGTGAACTAGAGACAGAACACTATATTACATGTTAACTACAGTCACGAAACTATATTACATGTTAACTACAGCCAGAAAACTATATTACATGTTAACTACAGCCAGAAAACTATATTACATGTTAACTACAGCCAGAAAACTATATTACATGTGAACTACACTTACAGAACTATATTACATGTGAACTAGAGACAGAAAACTATATTACATGTTAACTACAGTCACACAACTATATTACATGTTAACTACAGTCACACAACTATATTACATGTTAACTACAGTCACACAACTATATTACATGTTAACTACAGTCACACAACTATATTGTATCATATATCATCAAACAAGTATTATTACATGTTTACTAAAGTCACAAATAAATTGTGTTAACTACAGTCAGAAAACTGTATTACATGTTCACTAGTTACATAGCTACAGTCAGATAACTATTTTACATATTAAATACATTTACAGATTTTTGCTTAAGTCACATATCTGTATTACTCTTTTCAAATCATTACTCCAACTTCTGACAAATAATACTTTGTTCATATTGTTATTTTTATATTTGCTGATTCATTTACAAATGTTTATCAGTATTGACACAAAGAAAACCCCCACAATACATTACACATGACCCCACCAATGACCCCAAACACAGATGGCACAAAAAAACAGTAGTTAAACAACAGTAAAAGTCTGTAAGAATATTAGGATGAGTGAGTGAGTGAGAGAGAGAGAGAGAGAGAGAGAGAGATGAATAGCTGTGGATGCAATAATGAGTGGTATTACTGAATGCATTCAAAAAGATATGGTGCTAGATATTGGCCAGCTCATACACAAGACGGTCGTATTTGTGTAATTAGCAAATACTCAATCTGTCGTGTGTGTGTGTGTGTGTGTGTGAGAGAGAGCTTATGTGCATTGTAGGGTGTTAGCACTTGAACTTGCAAGCTGCCTACAGAGGTCTTATGTAAAAATGATGCAATGAGAGAGAGAGAGAGAGAGAGAGAGAGAGAGAGAGAGAGAGAGAGAGAGAGAGAGAGAGAGAGAGAGAGAGAGAGAGAGAGAGAGAGAGAGAGAGAGAGAGAGTAACGTAGAGAGAGAGAGAGAGAGAGAGAGAGAGAGAGAGACCAAACCAACCACAAGACTTTCTGAAACATATACACAGTCTCTCTGGCAGTCTGCCCTGTATATATATGTATGTTATGTGTGCCATGTGTGTGTGTGTGTGTGTGTGTGTGTGTGTGTGTGTGTGCATTTCAATATTAGCATTTTTACATGCAAATCAATTTAATCATTTTCACATCAAACACACACATTTGATTTATACAGATTACAGATTTTCAATCACAGTCCCACTCACCCCATTCATTACCCCCCCACACACACACCCCACACACAACTTTACACCTCAATATTAACTCATATCAATATGACTAGGTTTTATTTCGTTTTAATTGCCACATCCCAAGCTAGTCTTCTATGATTACTCTCTAAACAAAAACGTCTGTTAGACACAGAAACCCATGTAGGTTTACGTCAGTCACAGCGAGGGGCTAAGAAGCGGATGCAATCCCGACCACATGGCCCCAGACACAAAATGAGACTGATCACTCCATAATCATGATGAATGGAAGAGGGAAGACCTGTCAGCCCCTCATCCGCAACTGATGAATGGTATCATATACACTTATTTAGCCAAAGAAGCAGAATAATAGATCATTTGAAATGCTGTAATTGTTCATATGAGCGCATATAAAAATCTATATGTGACTTTTCTTACAGCACAAATTCACTTGATTTTGACCATTTCCTAAATTTCTAATTGCTAATTGCTTTTTAAAACTGATAATAGTTGCTAATAGTTCATAGTTATGATTCAGAGTCAAAAATTTATTTGTACTGTTAATTTTTTCATTGTACTGTTCACTGTGTTCAGTAAAACATAGTTAAGTTAATATAATTTTATACTGGTTGAGCCAAATGATTTGTACATAAATATATAAAAATCATCAATCAATCAAGGATGGAGAAAGAAACCTTGGAAGGAACCGAGACTCACAAATGCTATCCATCCTTCTCTGATTAGACTACTAATAGGAATATACAGTATCATCAGTTTAGTCTAACATAATGCTATAGTGTAAAATAATAATAATAATAATAATAATAATAATAATAATAATAATAATAATAATAATACTTTGTAATAATAATAATAATAATAATAATAATAATAATACTTTGTAATAATAATAATAATAATAATAATAGTTGTAGTGGCATCAAACACACTGCAGTTCATCAGACTGGCAGCATCAGTTTGATAGATGCTATGGAGTAATGGTGAGGGTCCAAGGTTGGCAGCTATAGATGAAGGTGGTCAGCTGATCTGGTGTGCACTGCAGGAGAATCCAACAAACATCATGTCTTCCATCACCATTGGCCACCATTTCCTCAGAAAACATAAAAATGTGTTCACTCAAACAAATAGAAGTGCAAAAATAAAATACAGAATGTGAATCTGAGAATAAAAAACATATACATATACATGTTCATATCAGAATATGATGACCATCCCTACTTTGGAATGAATTAACTCACATCATAGATTGATTGGCATGTACAAAGGACAAATTGGACTGTTGTCCAAAAGGGCATGATAATAGGGTACCTGGTGAAGTGTGGAATCTTAGAAACCACTGACTTTGTTGGATATTCTGGATCTGCCATAGTGAATATGTACTGAGAATGGACTTTTTGTATATTGAGTGCCTCCCAACAATGATGCTCCATGGGCCATAGATGCCAGAGAGGAGCAACAACTCCAGCGAGTGGTACAGAGCAATTGGTGCACCACTGGATCAGTTAAATGAATGCAGCAGGAAAGTGTCAGTAATTACCATTGAGCGAACAATGTTACATTTGGGCCTGTGAAATAGATGCATGGTTAAGTTAAGCACATAATATTGTGAGCTGACTGTTTATATTAGATTAGATTAGATTAGATTTGACTCTGAATTTAACCCATCCATGCAGTGAAACACACACACTAGGCTGTGAGAACGTGCCCAAAGTAGTGGGTAGCCCTTCAGTGCACTAGGAGCAGTTAGGAGTTAGAGGCCTTGCTCAATGGCACTTCATTCATGGGGACCAAACCAGCAACCTTCTGGTCACAGATGCCTATCCTCCTGTAATATAGCTATCTCTGCTATGTAGAATCTGGACTTTAGGTAGGCTAGCTCTCCAGGAGGTAACAAGCTTCAAAATGGTGCTACACAACCACCAAGAGGATGATGATAATCAGTCTAAATGTGTTACTTAACACAACATTAAAACCAGTTGGTTAATATGGCTAATATGCTGATAGTTGTCTACATCTCTTGACTCTACAGTCTTTTGAATTGTGAGATGGACCCATCATGGATTGGATTTGTTGTTCCAGCACATTCCAAAAACAAAATTTTGGGACTGTTGGTAGATAGTGACCACTGCTTGGAGCACCCCAGTTACAGGATGCTTCAACCTAGTCATCTAATTTGGCCTTTGTTGTAGTGGCAAGTCTGCATGACTGCATCTGTTTCTACAGCATCTCTAAAACACAATGTCTACAAGAAATGATTGCTTGCTTACCATTTAATATACCCAGACTTTCACATGCACCACTTTTTTTTAAATAATTTTATTTATTCATTTTTGCCCATTTTTATCCCTTTCCCAATGTTTCCCAGTTAGCCCATCCTATCCATTAGGCCACTCCCCATCACTTTTGCAATGTCCCTGACTCTAGGAAGGTGAAGACAAGCACAAGCCTCCTTCGTTGCATGTGATGCCGACCACCACCTCTTTTTCGAACTACTGCTGATACTCCGTCACTGGGGAACCAATGCATTCGGAGGAAAGCGCAGGATTCCCAGCTCCAAATGGGCCAATCAGTAGACGCCTGAGCCAGCGGACATTGCAATGTGAAAGTGATAGGGCCCCGGCTGTTGATGGCAAACAGCATGACCGGGATTCAAACTCGCGATATTCTTGTCATAGTGTCAGCGTCTTAGCCTGCGGAGCCACTCGGGGCTCCACATGCACCACTTCATCTGTGAGTGGTATTAATGTTGTGGCAAACTGGTGTACAAGGAAACATCTTCAGGGCTAATCTTCAGAAATATGGTTTTGGTCCTTGTCAAAATGCACAGATGATGACCAAAGCATGCTAACTTCAATGCATTAAACCTGAAATGTCAGCGTTACATTTCCCTCTGCTTTAGCTTCCCGCTCTCCTTCTCTGCAAACATCGAAAGGCTGGTAAAAGTCAGGTGCGAAGCTGTTCTCTATGAGGGAAACCAGGAGAAAATGGAAGCAAAAAAGCTTAATTGTGACGGACGATAGCGACAGCAGGCTACGTGTGATATTTGCTTATTACTCATTGACCCACTCACAGCAACATCACAAGGGTCATTAGGTGCTGTGGCGCCACACTTTGTCATCCACTGAAGACCAAACCTAATTTCAGATCAACAGAGTTCAATTGTCCTTGAAACCTGTGCACCTACAGTGCAGCAGGCCCCGCTTTGATACACAAGACATCTAGTTATGGTCAAAAAGCTAAAGCGAAGGGCAAAGAGCTGCATTGAGTAGACGTGTGACTTTCAGAATCAGTCTTAATTAAAGTGTAAAATTGGCATGTTGTATGCATTAAAGACCTGGTGTTGTTGAGATGGATCTCTAATACATTCATTAAGTTCAGGCAATCCATTAAATTATTGTTTATAGAAGGACTGCGTTGTCGTTTTTAATAACGAAAACTTCGAACAAGTGCAGCGCCCTTGACCTCGCGTTCAAGGAGCCCATCCTTACACATACGAGCTATACTGTAGAAGCACAATCAACCCATTTTAATAGATCAAACGCACAGGCTTGAGGAACATGATGAGAAGTGCAATTACCTGTATAATTCAATCAGCTGGGCATGCATGGCTCTTGTTTTATAGTGCAAAATATTTAAGATTCTCTTGATTGAAGAAGCCATGTGAATGCAGCTTTGATTCGTTTGTCATGCATTCAAATGAGTTTTATTTCCTTGCATTAAAGAGTTCCGTTAATGCTAAGGTCAAGGTGCTCAGCTCCTGTATTAGCACACTGTTTGAGCTCGCCCTGATATGTGGGGGTTCAAATCTCAGACGACACCTTTTAACCGCTCGTATCATGCAAAACCTTTATGACCCAATAAAGGCTGAGTCGCTGGGGTCCGCACTAAGTGTGCAACGAAAGGAAGATGGAGTGATAGCATAATGGCCAAATATAAATAAGAATTCTGTACGCTAGTAAATCGCGGATGACCTTTTTTTTAGTCACTGGTCATTTTAGTCAGAGAGAGAGCAACGCAGGCTACGTTTATCAGGCTCGCTGTCCATTTCTCCTTTAAGCTTGTTGAATGCCTCTACATCCTTTTAATAAATGAATCATAACGGCGCAGCGTTATGACTACTGGCCCCGAGCGTTGGGGTGAAAACTAAGTAATTCACCTACGAACATACGCAGGAATCAAAACGTCCATAAAAAAACACCCAGCTAATCTATTACCTATAATACATTCATGGGCATCTTTTATATAGTCTTACTGCGCTAGGAGGATATAAAGGAAGTCATATTGTCATTCAGAACATACACTATTCCACCCCTCCACCCCCTGCACACGATACATATTACTGCTTCATTCTTTACAAGCATGGCCACTGGCGACATTCACACCTTGCTGAGATATTTGCAGCATAAGCCATAACATCAGTAAATTCAGATATAATGGGACTTTTATGAAATCGCTTGGATTCATGAAAATCTTTGCAAGTGAAGATGAAGCGGTGCCTTGCAGCGTATCCAAAGGCAGCCGTGTAATACATATGATGTCTACTAAGCTAGACGTAATTGTATTGAGGATGTGGGCTAATTGATATTTGGAACATGGAGGGCCAAAATGGATGTGGTTGGAGTCAGTTAAGTATATATGGAGCCCTATTTCATGTAGACTCAACAGACATGCATCAACAATGTAACCAATGAGTAGAGCATCTTATTATCCTCTAATTGCATGATTCTTGCTTAATGAGATATAAGACAACATCATTTAACTAGTATAAATACACATTAACCACGATGAGATATATAAAGTAAATAAATCTATACAGTCTCTTCTGCAACTTTTGGGCAATTATGTGTTAAAAGTTGCCATCCGTGATTAAAAAAAGTGTTCAGTATTTCTGTTTTAATTGTCTGTTCTTTAAGAGCCGCATGATATGAGTTTAATTACGAAGCGACTCAAGCCAATAAAGGTCTCAACGACTTTCCACATCCTTAATGAGCTTTCTGTTGTCCTTTTAATGCGATACCGTCCTCGTGTCAAAGACGTATATTTTTAAAATGATTATAAATCGCATTATGACATCACGACGGGAGGAATTGAGGACGAATCTGCCACAATTTGTGGTGCGGATCAGAGTAATTGCTGGTATGACAGGTGACATAAGGCTGCATTGACTGTAAGGTCATTAAGTCATAGTTACTCCATAATGAGGGAGATGGTGGAGAGAGAACGAGAGATGGAGAGAGGGAGGGAGAAAGAGAGTGGAGTGCGAGTGCTGGAGTGTTGTTTACTGAGCCATGCGAGGTCATGTGGTGCGACATGACCCACGCTGAACGAAAGAGAAATCTTCCTTTGGGGACAACTGCACAAAAAAGAGGAAAAGTGGAAGAAAGGAAGGAGGAGGAGGAGGCGAAGGAGGGGACTGGTGGTTGTTGCGAGCTGTCAGGAAGGGTGTTTGAGGGGGGAGGGTTGTGTCCATTGGTGTGACACTTTTAAGAAGTCTCAACATGTAAATCAAAAATAGTTTGGCCTTAATGGATGTGTTTTAGCAGATGTATCCAAGGCAGCCCCGTCCGACGGCACGGCGAGCGCCAGCCATGTCGGCGGGGATGATGTTTACAATAATGGGGAGAGGCAGTCCAATTTCGCGAAACACGGAGGCGCAAGAAGCCACCTCTCTCGCCAAGCCCTGCGCCACATTTGAAAAGAGATGAGGTAGAAAACAACACTAACTTCATGTACGAAAGGCTCGGGGAAGAGGGGGCCGCCTCAGATGCGCATCAGACACAATTTCACCTTGGCAGGGCGCTTGTCAAAATCAAGAAATATCACACGGGGGCCCTTTTTCCCTCTCTTGTTTTGTATAACTGTATTTGTACCCTAAGGGTGTCAGTCACACGTACACACACATATATATACACACATAAACACATACAGACACCACACTCACATGCAAGGGCCAAATTGACTGCTCCTACTCGCTGACAGAGGCGAGATGGAGTGAGTATACACATCCGCGCCCGGTACAAAGACACAACAAGGACCTAAGGGAACACTTTATGGACTTCCATATATTTCCAGAATGACAGAAGAAGTTTTGTTCTATGTTTTATTTTCTTTCTTTCTTTTTTCTTGATTTTTTTATTTGTTTGTCCTTGCATCCCGCCATCGTTTAAAAAGCCGGACCTCTTGATTAATGCCCAATGACAATGTCTCCACCGGGCCGCTTTGTCTGCCTTCGGCCTCCTTCCATCTCTCATCCTCTTTTTCGGCGACTTTAAGTCAGCTGTGCATCTTTATTACATTTCTGCTTTATTTCAATTGAACTTTTTTGAGTTTTTGTGCACACACAGCTTATCTAGACTCTGTAGAGAAGTACCGCCAAAAAAATTGGACCACCTACTGGCATTGTGCCTAGTACCAGACATTGGCTAGCACTGCATTTCCCAGGTTTGCAGAAAAAAAAACCCTTCTTGTGAGCCATTAGAGAGGTAATGTGATGTAAATGAGAGTCTGTAGGGTTAGGGTGTAGGGTCTAGGGAGCATGTCGTAGGGCGAGTTTTGTTTTGGTATTCGTCCTCGGCCACTCGCTCGGCTCGGCTCGTGTGTGTGTGTGTGTTTGTGTGAATGTGTGCATGCAAGCCTGTAGCATGATTCCTGCTCTATTATTTTATATAAATATTTTTTTCCTTTGTGGAAAGAGGACTTACTCTCAGTAAAACTGAGGGAGAGTCTCTGTGAGACAGAATGTGTGACGATGGGCTTATTTGCATGAC
>BRDA01057699.1:6076-20199 GCA_036984385.1 Crenuchus spilurus
AACAGTAGTAAGTTTTTTGTAGGACAGGTCTATTTGACGCGGAAGGTCTTTCTAACTTACACAGACACCAATCAACTCTTCATATTTGTTTATGGTAAGACTATGTGATAACCATGGACGTACAGTACACAGAGCAGTGAGAGGTCATTCGAGTCATGGCGTTGCATCGCGAAATTCCGTCGCGAACTTCAAAGATTGGGCACGAATGCCTAGGTCATAGGAGGTTTTCGTTGTCTTTCTGTTTCACATCAGGAGTTTGTGTAAATAAGACAGAACAAAAAGTGTGTCCGGGCAAACATAACAAAAATGGTCGGAGAACATGGAAACTCCGCTCAGATAGGGACTCGAACCCAAGACCTCAGCGCTGAGAGGCGAACGTGCTAACCACTAAGCCACCGTGCCGCCCTTCCTTTGTATGTTATTCTGGTAAAAACAATACAAACGGGCCTGTGTGAAAAACAAGACAGAATAAATGTGTTTGAGGACTACACTTTGTCTTTCTGTTGCTTTTGGAGGATACTGGATCCGTAAGCACGGGTTAGAAACTTCAAGCGCTGCCTTAAAGCGCTACGTTGCGGTACTGAGCTTACTGGAGAGTGACGAGACACATGACATGCAGGTACCAATAGTGTATCAGAATGGTATTTGTTTATACTTCTCAACTAACCACAGACACATTCAATCTTTCTGGAAGGCGCAGTTTATCTGGACAGGATGTTTTTTGAATGATGACAAACCAAAATGAAATACATAGAAATAACGAGGCTGTTTTTAAAATGTAAGGAGTAGAAAGTACAGATAATTACATGAAAATGTAAGTAAGTAGAAGTAAAAAGTCGTCTGAAAATAATTACTCAGTAAAGTATAGATAACCAAAATTTCTACTTAAGTATAGTAACAAAGTATTTGTACTTCGTTACTTGACACCTCTGGAAGTTAGTGTTAGGAATAGGGTCAGCATGATGTTTAGGATTAAGTTTTGGGTCAAGGGAAGGGTTAGGGTTGTTATTAAAGAAAGGGTGAGGGACTGAAGGTTTTGTATTGAGGTTAAGGTTAGGGTTAGGATCAGGACTAGGGTGAGGCTTAACATTAGGCCCTGCATTGGTGTAGGGTTATGATCTTCGTAAGTAATATATCAACACTATGGCTACACAATATTGACTTGAATGCATTTGGATGCTTCACTACTGCTGTTTCATTGATATACTGTTGATGATACTGATAATCTTGAGAGTTTATTAATCAGCTGTACTAGATAGAAAGTGCTGCCTAAATAATTTGTTAGACCTTGTTCATACAAATGATTTGAGTTTCAGTTTTTTTGAAGCAAATGAAAGGTTACATCACAGCACTGCATTACTTTACTTTTCTACTAAAATAATTAATGCTCAAAATACCCAGCAGACAAATACACTCAGAGAAACACAAAAACACCTGCATGCCCTTGTGACTTCCTGCCACACAGGAAGGAAGCAGTGAATTTTGACCCGGTAGGTTTAAATCAGTGTGCAAACAGGACACAAGCCTCCAGGAGGGAAGCAGGAGAGCTGCATGCTCTGCAGAACAAATCATATTAGTCTAAAGCATGAATCTGCAACTTTTATACAATCTACCAACTTCTTACGGAAACTATTGGTGCTTCTAAAAAATAACATCCAAAAAATTTTAAAATAATGAAATACAAAAAGATAAGCATATATTTACATATGTAAATTAACTTTTTTTGTCTTCAGATCCAAAGTCTCAGATTATTAGAATATTTGCATATCAAAATTAAAACAAAAAAGACTTGAAAATGTTTACTTTACATTCAATTAATCTAAAATATGTGACACTTTCTGAATTAAATTATGCACACAAATAAATTGGTCCATGGTATTTACATTTTTGGTGATGCAATAGTACATTTGGCTCCATGTTCCTTAAAGAAATGAGAGGGGAAGAAGAGAACATTTGTTTTATGCTTCATTTTCTAGAAACATCATAAAAAAATAAATAAAACTAAAATAATTTACTTGACAATATGATTAAAAAATACAATCTGGCCATTAGAGCTTAAGTAATTTTGTAATACAGTTTAAATATGTGAAACATGCAGAGAAAGGTATTTAGAGCTGTATTTGTTAAATAAAATAATTTTATTTTATATAAATTTTTGTTTTACTGACCTGTGCAACATATGCTAGCACACCACCACCACATCAGTGTCACTGCGAAGCTATAAATGACTCACAACCCAAATAATAACTGCTGTGGTGCATCTCTACAGTAAGTGGAGGTGATAAAATGGACCAGCGTAGATAAAAGGAGTGGTTTTAATTTTGTATTCTGTGTACATACATGTGTTTTCATCGATCTTGACTTCTACACCTAACTTTCCTTCGCCGACCCAAAGTTTGTTTTTTCAATCTGACTTTCTCTTTCTCTATTTTCTCCCACCTTCATCATTGTCAGAATATTCTGGTGATGCAGTGCTAATTATCCCGGCTCCATTTTGTGTGCAGATGTAAAATGGCTCACACCTCTCGGCTTGCGAGGTTGCCAGGTCCCTTCTTCCCTCCGACACCTAATCAGCTAATAATGGCAGCAAACGAGCATGGGCCACTCCTAATAAATCCACCTCAGTGAAAACCTCTCGCTCTCTCTCACTTCGACTGCCTTCATTTTAGTGCCTTCTACATTTTAATGTTTCATGCATCAGTGAATTAAAGTAATGTTCCACCCCGAATTGAAAGTGTTTAAATCACCCTCTCACTTTTGGTCGGCATGCGAGTTAGATGAGTCCACTTCCTTTGTGTGGTCTGAGATAACTCTGATATTCAATCTGAAGCCTCTTTCTCCACGAAAATTGTTTGATAAATCTCGTTAGACTGATTTGTCCTGACTGGAGCTAGACATGCATTGTCGTCTGTAATGTTCCAACAATGCAGTTATTCATAAATGATATATGAGAAAACATTTACACTAAAATGAACAAAAAGGCAACATTAATGTAATCGTAACAATATTGTAACAAGGTTATATTTGCCAGTTTTGATGAAAGTGACCTTTATGACAGATGATGTCTATTGGAACAAGCCTTTATTATATGCATTGTAAATACTGAAGTACCACTCATTGACTTAAACTCAATGAATTCACCATTTTTTGTAGGTCTTAAAATTAGGTAAACCTCAGGAGAATAACAGCATAATACAGATTATATCATGTCAGTATTTATTTAAAAAATATGCCATGTAGAATTAAGTACACGCTTACTATTTCCATAGGAATTAAGTGCTACTAATCAAATATCCTTGATTTACTGCTCATCAGCAAGTGTGACTGCCTCTATAAAAGCTGAAGTTTTGGCAGTTTGCTGGCCTAGAGCATCCAGAGGGTGTTTCCACAATGCCAGATAAGAAAGACATCAGTAGTGATCTTAGAGAAGCAATTGTTGCTGCCCATCAATTTGAGAAGGCCATTTACAAACAATTGAAGTCCATCATTTTACAGTGAGAAACACACATGGAAAACATTCAAGATAGCTGCCAATCTTCCTAGGAATAAACGTCCCATCAATTTTGCCTCAAGGTCAGACCGTGCAATGCTCAGAGAAACTACAAAAAACCAAAGGAGATACATCTCAGACTGCAGCCAGCATGTTAAAGGTTCATGTTCATGGCAGTACAGTTAGAAAAAGACTGAACTAGTATGACTTGTTTGAAGGTTTGCCAGGAGAAAGCATCTTCTTTCTAAAAAGAACATGGCATCCTGGATTAAGTTTACACAGTTGCATCAGAACAACTTCTGGAACAATGTCCTTTGGACAGACAAAGTGAATGTCAAAATGTTCGGCCACAATACACAGTGACAAATTTGGTGAAAACAAAAAACATTACTTCACCACAAAACACCTTATGCCAACTGTCAAACATGGTGGAGGGGTGATGCTTGGGATTGTTATGCAGCTACAAGACCTTGGCACCTTGTAGTCATTGAGTCAACCTCTGTATACAAAAGTATTGTAGAGTAAAATGTGAGCTCGTCTATCTGACAGCTAAAGTTTGGCCCAAAATTGGGACATACAATGGGACAATGATCCCAAGCACATCAGCAAATCTACAGCAGAATGTCTGAAAAAGAAAAGAATCAATGGCCCAGTTAAAATCCAGACCTTAGATCAACTGAAATGGTGTGGACAAAAGAGAGGTGTTCAGATATGAATTCCTGCAAACATGAACCCTCTGGAGTCTGAGTGGTTTTCGGACACTGATGTAAGTTACACCCATCTAAAATTATTTTCCCAAAGTGTTACACAGACTTTTGTTCAGAACAAACTCAGCAACAACAGTGTCAAAACAATAAGAGTGTCCTGAATCTATATTTGATTAAATCTGCTCTAAACTTAGACTTTCCAAAAAATATTTTCAGATAGTTCAGATATTTTGCTGATATATTTTGTAAAACACAATGTAAACATTTCTACCCAAGACTTTTGAGCTCTGAACTGAACAAACGGAGGTGTTGGCTACACATTGGTCATTATAGTTTTTAGAAATTGCATGTGGTTCTATTTTTAAAGCTTAACTAATGTGAGGTGACACTCTGTTTTCCTCAGCCACTAACCCTACTTTGAATATTCATGAGATGAATGTGAGGTGATAGGTGAGAAGTATTTTGTTCAGGATCACCTCAGCTGAGAGGTTTTTGTTGAATCAAAATTCCAACCAATTAAATGTACGAAATTACCATATCATTATCATGTGACTGACAGAGTGCTTCTTTTGGCGGGAAAATATGCGTCACAGATGTGTGTCTGCTTATTTAAGCTCCTCTCGCAAGAATCTAAAAGTATGGTTTAATTCAAGCTATTTATATGTGAAAAGTAGACCCTTTAAGTTTTCCGGTGTATGTTTAGTTTTGTTTCTTGGATAAAATCAGAGTTATGTAAGTGTTTTTGTGGAATTTTGCTAATATTGTAAAGATTGGCTCTTGGCTCTTATGGCTCTTCTATTTTGGCTTCATTTTTGTTAAATAAATAACATGGTGGAATCTGTTTTGTGGTGTTGTTTATGTGAGGTTGTAAGTTGTTGTTAAGGACCAGATGATTTTTTGATTATTATTTGATTATGTCCTGATTTCTAGCATGAGTCAATGTCTTGTTTTGATTTACTGCACTGCTGACCATAAACTGAGCTATATTACAGATGTAAATCAGGTTTATTTACATTTATGATTATTTCTTGTACCTTTTTAACCTACACTATTATTGGACAAGACCAATGGTTCTGTAGTCCTAATGGCCTAATTTCCTTTTTCCATTTGGAAGGTTGAAGGTCAATGCAAGAATTTTGCAACATTGTCTGATAGAGTAGGGATCTGATGCTTGAATATTGGGTCCATGACCAACAGGTGGTTCCATGTGTGTGAACAGAATCACCACACGGACAGAGCTGAGAACACATTCCCAGGTGAAAGTATGACTCATGTATCACGAATGCCATTACATACTTGTCCAGGATCTAAACAACCCCTTTATTTAATCCGAACCATCTTGCTTTTCTATAAACAACAACAACAGAAAGAGGAGTCACCTGTGGTTGGAATGTCCGTGCTGAACCTTGGGATGTAGAAACAGATGGTTTGCTCTTACCTGTGAGAAGACTACACTGCCTTTCATTACTCTGAACGATAAACCATCCAGGCAAATGATCTCAGATGTGCTCATCTCACCTGAAGAAGAGAGCAGTGCTGAATTGGTGAAGTGAATCGGATTTCTGGTGCTGATCGTTTCATAATAATACACTTTTCACATGTTTCAGCAGCAATTAGCCTCAAAGTGGATGTTTGTTTGTTACTAAAGGGAATCAAAAGAAACTCCCTGCATTCAAATCAACACAGACAGCTTTAAGTGAAGTGATTCCTTTACTCATTGCCGGAGAGATTGCCAGAGCCTTCAAAATTCATCTGCCGGGCCTAATAACGAGACGTCATTCCTTTAAACGGTCATCTTTCCCAGAGAGGTGGAACATTTGTCATTTACGCGAGCTCTCGGTACGCCAGCGTCTGTCAGTGTGAAAGCTCCACCGCTTGGAGACGGATCCAATTACGCAGGCTGGACATCTCTAACAAGGTGGGAGGAAAAGGATTCCTGGACAAACAACGTCCCACCATAATGAGCGGCCCTCATTTGAGCGTCTCTCGCCAGCTCTTGGCGGATTGATTCCACTGCAAACTATGTGCAGAGACAATGTTTCTCTCTCTTTAAAAAGCCATGGGTGAAGCAGGGAATTAAAAGACTTGAATCTCCACAGTCTCCCCCCCACCAACCCCCAGCCTCAAGCATGTATACTAGACTGTCAAACAGTGGGGAAACTTTGCCTGCTTCTTCACTCAAACTTCTGAATGCGTGATTATAAATCATGGCGGCCTGTCAATACCGAGATGGGGGATGGAGAAGGCAGGGAGGCCGGGAGAAGAAAAGGACCAGATTGAAAGAGAAAAAAAAAAGAAACCTTCACCGGAGGCTCATTTTACCCCATTCGTGCGCATAGCTAAACAAGGCATGGATTGTCAATGCGGAGGGAGGGTGTGATCAATGCCCCGGGGCCCAGTGGATCTGCATTGATTTGTGCAACTCCCAGATTTTCGAGCAGGCTCTTCATCAACACGAGCACTTTGTCCTTCCCAAATAATCGGATCGAACGGCGATCCCTAGCGTCCCCGGAGATCAGCATGTCTCTGATGTTAGTGTAAGCAGAGGCCAACTAGGGGCAGCTTTCAGCAGGCAGGGACAAAGACAAGAGAGTTGGCGCCGACCCCCTACAGGTAATGAGAGCAAAATCTCTCTCTGTGATCTCAAGACAAGGAGCCGTGTGCCTAAACAAAATGCTAGCTGATTAGCGCGCGTATGCTAATGTGCTTATCCATGAAATCTATGCCTGTACTCACTCGCGCAAAGGTAAACGTACTTTGGCTAATTCCCACCTTTTCTCTTCTTCCCTTCTGGTGAAACAGTCTGCCATGTCTTTAATTTTTGATTCATTCCCTGACAAATGTCCTGAGACATTTTACAGAGAGGCAGGTAATCCTGCAAATTGACCTTCATTTGAATTTTTCATAAAAAGGGAGGGAAAATATGAATAAATCCTTGTCTACTTTTGTTCCACAAAATACATTAATCTGAATGTTTCAAACCCCCCCACTTCCATCCCTAACCCTGTGTCAGATTACACTCTATCAAACTTCCCCCTAGTCGTAGTCACAGAAACCAAAATTTCATTCCTCTTCCAGAATGTGTTTCTGTCAATATAGGAGATATAAATAGCTGAGGGAGACAGTGACCATTCATAAATCTAGCTGAATATTTAAAGAGGGTCTTTGGGCAAGAGAGCAGGGGAAGAGAGAAAGAGAGAGAGAAGGAGGGAGTCGAGGAAAAGGTTGCTCAAGTTGCTGCTCAATTTGATCAATCGTCTGAGTCCTACCTCTGCACTCGGAAAATTACAATTTGGAATCATGGAATCAGTAGCAGTTTATCATCAGAACGGGACAAGGCTCGTGTGCCTACGTTCTGCTGTGAGGAGAAGGTGTGAGAGAGGCGACAGGGTGGAATTAGAAAGTGAGGCGTTGCAAAGGTCAGAGGAATGTTTAGGAGGGTATTATGATCATCCAGCGGTAAATGCAAGTCAAGGTTAAAAATACATACTGGAGCTTCTCTCCTCGATGCTCGTAGGACGTTCTCCGGTAATTTGAATTGTGAAGCCAATGCGGTCTTCCTTTGTGCTAACGAGAGCCCTCTTCGCCAAGCCATTTTGATTTAAGGTGCTTTGAACTTGGCTTGTCGTGGCCTGTCTAAGGCTGAGAACATAGCCAGCTTTGCACATTAAAGGTTTGCTTTTTATTTTGCGCCGTGGAGGACCAGGAAAGAACTGTGACTGACTACAGAACACAGAGATAGCGGCAGAATAGTAATACTGTGGAAATGTGATGTAATGTGTGAGGTTCATCTCTGTGCAGACTCTCTCTCTCTCTCTGTGTCCAGAGGAGACAAGGCCAGAGGAGAGGATAGACACTGAGACACTGTCTGCAGCTCATTAGAGGACTATTTTAATAAGCTGACTCCAGGCTTGACATGGAAAATTTAGATACCAGGCCCTCCATGTTTTAATTGTTTTAATTAGTCAATATAATTGGTATACCTTATTGAGCTGCTGGAGTGATAGTAATATGCCACTTTCAGTCACAAAAATGACTCTCTTGCTCATTTTGCCTCCTTATGAGCATAGGCTTGCTCAATTAGATGCACTTGGCAGAATTTGTGTAGTTTCTGATGTCTTATGAATGGAGAGATTTTGATGCATTTTTCCATTTTATGCTTTCTTGTCGACCTGAAGTCAAGACACACAGTTCTGTTTAATGATCTAGATATCAATGTACAGTGTAGCAATTTGTATAAACAACATTAGACAAATGTCATAAGCCTAAATGTTACATAGAATCTGTTAAGAGTAATGTCACGCCCTCTCAGTATCATCCATCCTCCAGTTTCCATCAGTTCAGTATTTTGCATCTTTCCTCTCTCTCTCTAATCCAATCACTTAAAAGTTATATGTTTTTTCTGCTGTACTCGGGTTTACAAAGTATAAAAAAGTATTTGTGGTACAGCTGAGCACGTGATCTTAGGCTGTAATGCAGGCGTGCTCAACTGATGTGCTGCCTTGCACATACACAGCTCTTGTTTCTTCAGTCTGGCTTTATATATAAACAGCTGCATCTGTTTTTAGATGTTTACAGACACGTTCCTGAGATTTAGCATCAGTGGCTCACTTTAAACAGGCCGCTTTTAAAGAATGAACACACCATTTTTTTCACGATTTGGTACTTGTTTTGGGTTTTATAAAGAAGTGTGCGTGATGAGATTGTTAATTACTATTATTTATTTATTTATGGGTGTGTGACCTGTGCGAAAATAAAGATAAATAAAAACAAAGATGCGCTAAATTTTGCACAAAAATGTGCCGAAACGTATAAAAAGCTTTACACTCAAAATTGCACCTTTTTGGTATGTGTCTATAGCCATGTCTAAAAATAAAAATGGATGATTTTCTAATGTCAAGGAAACATTCTGACAGCGTGGCTTTGGAAATAATTTGACTTGTAGATTTTTGGTAAAAAAAAAAAAAAAAAAAAACATCTGTAAAGCGAGATCGGCACGTTCGTCTACTGTCGCCCCCAGCTTTCATTTCAGCAATTAATACCCCACACAAGAGTCTTCTGACATTTGTCTATCAAGCACTGTGTGAGTCAGAACCGCTAATTAGTGTCTGCAGAGAGAGAGAGAGAGAGAGAGAGAGAGAGAGAGAGAGAGAGACATTTTCCCCTCTGGTGTTGGTTAATGATCAAACCCAGAGGGCCTGGACTTAGTGACAGGCACAGAAAATAACATCACTTTATAGGAAATATTCACACATTAGCCCTCTAGACCTGCACCCGATAGGAACTTAATGACAACTCCTCTGTCATAGCAATGCAATTAATGCACAGGGAACGTAATGTAGTGTTTAGTGTTGGGCCATAATCAGGTATGACTGATTACACAGTTTTGCATGTTTTATGTCCATGTATATGACAAAAGCCTGAAGCTTGGCGCTTTTCACTGCATTATTTTACATAACAAGCACTGTATGTGTGCCTGATGCTCCACATTTAGGATTCATCACATAATCCCAAACATGGCTGCCAATCTCAGCCCAGTCTACTTCCATTTCCACAGGAGCTGCTCTAACCCCTCTTCTCCTGGGCTAAGAAGTGATTGTTTGTAGTATTCTAATCTGTTTGTGGCCTCCTCTCCACTGTACTGGTGGCCTGGGTATTAGGAAAGATTCAGTGCTCCTCCAGAAAGGCATGTTACGCAACGTGCGGCTAGGAGATAGCGGGGGATAAAATATGTATTAGTTTTTTCGCCAAAGATTTCATTTTTATACCACGCCGGAAGACAAAAAGCCCGAAACGAGGGATGGAAAGGAAAGCAAGGAGAGAATCTGAATGTATTTGTGTGAGGAAGCCCCCTCCCCAGCCCAAGCTCCAAAACAGAAGAACACTGTCAGGGGTGGTGAGTTACTTACTTATCATTACCGGCTCGCTTCTCAAGGCCCCTCGGAACATTCAGCCATCTCCACAATCCACTTCCTCTCCTTATTTCGCCCACTTTCGCCTCTCCCTCTTCTTCTTCTTCTACTTCTTTTTTTTTTCCAACCCCCCCACCCCACTCCCCACCCCCTTCTTCTCTCCTCTTCTCCTCCTGACAAGCCCTGGGTTTTCAGCAAAGAAAGCGAGCATTAATTAAGACAGTGCCAGCTGTAATTTTCTTGGGAAGTAAATTTCTGCACAACTAAAGGTTACGGGGACCTTTTCACTGTCAGAATTTACTACAGCCGCTGAATGTTAATGCAGCTAATGAAGACATGCTCTCAGTCTCTGAACTTAAAAAGTACCACTGCAGGAGAGATGGGAAAGGAGAGAAGGATGGAGAGGGAAGAAAAAGGAGATATGACAAAAAGGAGGTTGGGGGGTGCGGAAGGAAATCCATTTTGACGAATGCAATCAGATCGCTCAGCATTCGTATGGAAGCCCAGGCGCATCATAATTGCAACGTTCGGAGGGCTTTGTTTTATTCCTGAGGAGGATCAGTGTTACCAGTGAACATATGTTCTGATAAACACTCACACAGCCAGATGGAGAGTCAAACAGAATTCATAATATTGGTGGAACGTTGGGCTGAATAACAGCTGTATCATTTTTGCCCAGGCAAAATAAAATATCCCAAATGTGGGCTATGTGACAGAATGTATGTACTGAAGCAGCATTGTCATCATTATAATTAACTGCTATCTTGAAAGGTGCAATGGTCACTGGTTTCAGAGAAGGGTTCCCGGAAAAAGTTATGTTCAGACTGCTAGCCAAAATCCGATTCAATTCAGATTGGATCCAGATTATTTTTGATAGTGTGAACAGAAAAAAAACCCCGCATAAAATCCACTTTCTGCAAATCGGTTTCAAACAACATTTGGAGGTCTTTTGAAAGGCAGTTATGAAATTGTCTCTGGCTGCTCAAATTTGATTTTGCATCACTTGAATGGCCACAAACAATGACCACATCAAGTGCACAGTAAAGCCTGCATTACAACATGAAACTCTGCAGTATGTACCATGTGGAGGACAAGATGATGCAGTGCCATCTCTCCTGCTTCCACATTTGTAAACCCTTTCACCATCATAGCTACATAGTTGTTGATACCTACAGTAAAATAGCAATTTAGATAGTTTCTCTGAACATTGCCTAAGGTTCCTCATTTACAAGAGCAGTTCTTTGAGGAACCGTGCATTGAAAGGTTCTTTAAGAAACCAACAACAGTTGTTCTATGGCATCATTCCAAAAACCCCTGTGTTTTCGAGATAGTAGGCAAATTTATCCTAAACCAGTGTTCCATTGAAAGGTTCTTTACAGAAACTAGAAGTTGTTGTGTGGCACCGCTCCACACACCTGTTTTTGGCACCTTTATTTTTAGGACTGAAGTCGATCCATTGTGAAACATAATTTCAGATGTTAGCTCTTGAGTGAATAATAGCGCTGTTGAGTGGTGTGAATAAACACTTAAGGCGATGTTCATCAAGAAGCAAGAATGTGTGCGGCACTAGTGAGATATTTAAAGCTAAACAAGGTTCCGCCCTTCCAAATGGGAGTAGAAATGATGCAGTGAAAGAGAACAGTAGCCATGTTGAAAGCAGAGGAGCAGAATAGACTCGTTGTGTTGGTCTGCTGAATTATTTAAACACGGTCAGAGCGCTAAGGCCAGAGACTGACACGTACCATTAGATGCTGTTATGAGTGTTCACTTAATGGGCTGCTTTAGACAAAAAATAATAATCCAAACCATACCGCACACACTCGCATTATCACAGACAGATGCCACAGTCATGCACACAGGCTCTCCACGCACATAAACATGCGCTCCCTCCCATCCGCGCAACCCTGGCCTGCGAGATGATTTGAAGATAGGGATACAGAGCAGGTCTGTTTCAGCAAGGCCTTGAATTTTCACACATTTAAGCCTCAGCTCACTGATGGGACAAGAGAGGTGGAGGAGAGAAAACAAACAAAACAACCCCCCCTGCAGCTCCTTCAAAGAGCGAGATGAGTCTGAACACTGCAATCAAAAGCAAGGTCATAAAAAAGCAGGGCGGGCGCGTGGAGAAGAATTCCTGAAGAAAGTAATATTTAACCTGAGGCGAGAGAATAATTTCACTTTCTCCTGATCAGTTTAAAAAATCTCCCCTGTCAGTGGCGGCAGCTTTATACAAATTAATGGCCTTTAGTGAAAATCTCCTGCGCTTGGGTTATTAATTGTTAAAGTGCATACATTAAACAAAATGAGTAAAAAGTAATTTTAATAAATTATCTTCTCCGAAAACCTGCCTGGAAAATAGCAGGGAAACGCAGCGTGTGATCCGCGCGAAAGCACAATCTCTCAAAATAATACAGCATAAATATAAGATAGAGAGAGAAGAGAGAGACGCATCAGGAGAAAACGAATGCACTGTCCGGCGCTATCTCATTATTTCCCCGGGATTCGGCACAATTAGCTCAGGCTGCTACTCCCTCAAAGAGAGCACTAATTCCTGGATTACTCCCCATGCTGGATGGCTCCAGTTGCTTGCTTCGGTTCAAACGCGCAAGCTCTGTTTGTGTGTTCATCAGCGTGGCCTGAGGTTAACTTCAGTTCACTCGACAAGGCAGGCAGCGATTTAATTACAGGACTTTCTGGTCAACTGAGCACGCTTCCTTCAGACGGACAGGCCCGCGTCTTTCCGTACGCGCCAGGCCTGAAGATGGCTCGTCTGAGATGGGCAAACTTTGGCGTGTGAAGTTATGTCGGACTTTTTGAAATCTTGAGATAATTAGTTGTGCATAGGAAGCGCATCAAAACAACTCCAGTGGTCCAAACATGAGTGTAAGATGTCAACTTTTAGAAGAGGAAGATGCTGTGTGCTGATGCTAATAGGTATGAACTGTCTAGTGTTCAAAACCACGATACGGTTTCCTTCTGGACACAGCAACACTAATGTGCTTGATACAATTATACCAACACCAGTGATGTCAGTAAGGCGTTACTTAGTAATGCCTTACTTTAATCTGACCATTTTTTCCAGTAACAAGTAATCTAACGCGTTATTATTTCCAATCCAGTAATCAGGTTAAAGTTACTTACCCAAGTCACTGCGCATTACTATTTTGATCATTTTCCTTAGTAAAAAGATATATTTATAAGATATACTTCTTCTTGAGTGATAGTGTCACAAATGTAAACAATGAAGGGAAGGGTTATCAAACGAAAACGCTGGCTATGGTCTTCCACAGCCTTTGGCTCCATGCAAACTTCTTCTACTCACTGGCTAAAACAAAACAGCATTTTTCTTAAAGAGACAGTAACCCTTTATACTGACACTGCAGTGCTACACTATGAACTAACACATAAGAAACATTAATTTATTTAGTTTAAACCAAAATATTACAAAAACCATCTCATGCAGTCCAGATATCTTAAACCAGTAGTCAAAAAATGTAATTACTGGTAAATACACAAAGATAAAAGGTTTAATAATATTTAGTAATTGGCCCATACACAATAGAATTGAAGTTGGTAGGGCAATATGTGTGCTGGTCATAAAATTAGGCTATCATGAAAAAGTTTATTTATTTCAGTGATTACATTCAAAAAGTGAAACTTGTATATTATATTCATTCATTACACACAGACTGATACACTTCAAATGTTTATTTATTTAAATTTTGATGATTATAACTCACTACCATACACACTGTGTTTTGTAAAACCACTCCTTTCTGCTGGTCAGTTTTGCCAAAACAGTGTTAACAGTTAAATATGTCAGGTCAAGAAAGATTAAAAAACAAGTATTTATGTTAAGTGAAGTCAAGAAAGACTGCATTTTATTTTTTATTTTTTATATTTAAAATAAGTCAAGAAAAACTGTCTTTTTTGTATATAAAACAAGTATTTTTTCAGGAAATAGTTTTTAAGTTCAACTTTAAATGTCAGGAGATACATTGTTACTGTTAAAAA
>BRDA01057703.1:0-12196 GCA_036984385.1 Crenuchus spilurus
TTCTACCTGTTGTCTGTTCCATTTGAACAACAGCAGGTAAAACTGATTCACAGTCAGTGTTGCTTCCTAACTGGACAGGTTGGTTTCACAGAAGTATATATATATATATATATATGTGTGTGTGTGTGTGTGTGTGTTTGTGTGTGTGTGTAAATATATGTATATATATTACTGTATAAATGTCACTTTTTTGGTGACTGATTGAATTGAATGAAATTGGTACAACTGTTGCTGGCTATTGCTGTTCCACATGCTGCCAACAACCCACAGGCTTCACCACCAGGTTTCTGCCAATGATATTTATCTTTGGAATCAGTGTAGATAAACCATTATGAAGACTGGAGAGCTTTCTCTGAATGCAAAGCAGGAATTTGAAAGAATTGGCACTTGATTTCTAATGCAGGAATTGGCGCTATCAACATTAACTCTTTGGAATATTATTAAAGAAACCCAACACTGCTTTGTTCATAGTCAATAATGGCAGGTTACGAACGTAGCTCTGAGAAAAATAACTGCAACTAATGCAACGTAAAACGATTCAACCTGGAGAGTAAAGTCTAGAGGTAGTCGTCTGAAGAAGATCACAGAGAATATAAAGTTCATACACGGATGAACGTTCATCACAATTGATATTCTTCCATGAAAAGATAAGCCACAGGGAATTCAATTCCTTCCTGAGTGTGACAGAAGGGTTTTTTTTTTTTGGAATGTGATGACCTCATTTTCATACTAAAATCTGTGAAACCACTTGTCGAAGCATTAACAATAGATGTATGCCAATTTGACTATACTGAGATCAAAATATCTCAGAGAAAGTGAAGGATCTTTTCAGGAAATGAACTAAACAGTTGTTATCCGTTTCAAATATGTGTACTGAGCAGTGCCTTTTGGCAGTAACAGTGCTTTGATCAACAGAAAGCACTAGATTGTAATGTTCTGGACTGTTGCAAGATGGTACAAAGATCATCACTGGGAGCAGCATAGGATAGGACATTTCAGTCATTTTATGCATAGCTCGGCATTTTCTCTGCTCCACTATACCTTGATTCAGCTCATTAGTGCTTTGATAATGAGCTTTTGAGTATCAGATGTGCTAAAGCAGGTAAAACACTAACGTGCACAGTGATGAGACCATCCAAGATTCTAGCAGCGACCGTTCAGGATGTAAAGACAATTTTTAATTAAAGATGAATCAAGTTAAATCTTATCAAAGGTCAACAGTATAACTTCACCCTAGACTCTCATCTGCCTCATTAAGAATATGTTTTCAGCCTGTATGTCTTTATATCATTCATTTAACAGCTCTATTCATTGCCTTTGAAGTAAATATAAGTACTTATAAGACATCCAAAATGCTCTTTGATGTGTTTGAGCAACGCATACCAGCGCAACACGCTCTAACACACCACCACCACATCAGTGTCATTGAGAAAAAGATTCAACGTTTTGCCAATGTGACTGCACACAATGGAATTTAATCCAACTATGGAGTGAAACACACACAAACATGTGCCACAAGTGGTGGACAGTCCTGTCCATGGTACCCGGGGAGCAGTTGGGGGTTAGTTACCTTGCTCAAGGGCACTTCAATCATGACCTGTCTGGGTTTCAAGGAGCAGATCCATAACCACCAGGCCAAGGCTGCCCAAAATAGAACAGGGTGAAAAGAAGCGTGAACTAATAAATATGAACTCCGACACGGAGGTACATGAACTAGAGTCAAATTCTGCAAAGGTCTTGTTAATCTTCTTAGGTTCTGTTGTAAGACAGCCTCACTTCTGTAATTACATTAATAAGTCTTGGAGTTCTTCATATTGAAGTTGAGCATCCTGCTGGGAAGGTCTGCCCTGTTGTAATACAGATGTCTTATTTTGTGCAGCTGAAATGTATCTTTGGATGATGAAAATCCACTAAAGTTACTGCAGGCAAAGACTAGTTCCTTTGTCTGAACATTATTGTTTTTTTTTACCTCATCAGTCACTGGGATCTCTTTTTCTAATTACTGCAGGAGAAGCTTAAGACTATGAAAGTGGCATTTAATCACCTCTTCTAATATCCCAAGATTAGGAGTTAAATTTGAATTTCTAAGTACAAATCCCACAGACCTTAGCCGAGTTCTCACTCGGAGAAATTCTCTCGCAGTAAAGGGAAAAACATCAAACCTTCAGCTCTTCACCTAATGAATTGTTGAATGGGAAATAAATGAGTAAGCCACAAGGCCATGATCTGAGTATAGGAAAGATGTCAGTCTTCACATCTCGCAAAAAAATGTTTGATGAAACAGGAAATAATCCATATGATAAGAGGTGTAACCTTTCGTTCTAGAGCTTCAAACTTACTGACATTCAAATATCAGGATGATGCAGACCATCCAAAATGCTGAATCACTGAAACACAATGTTACAGTCAGCACCAATCACATTCTAGTTGAACACCTAGAAACAAGTTGAGTAGTCTGCTGTCACATGTACACAGTAAATCTTCCAGTGTTAAATCAACACTATTAGAGTTAAATTAACACTGAGAGTGTTACATTTTGACACCCTCAGTGTTAATTTAACTCTAATAGTGTTAATTTAACACTGGCAGATTTACTGTGTATCTACCACAGTGTCACAATCAGCACTTATCTAGCACTCTACCACAGTGTCACAATCAGCATTTATCTAGCACTCTACCACAGTGTCACAATCAGCATTTATCTAGCACTCTACCACAGTGTCACAATCAGCACTTTTCTAGCACTCTATCAGTGTCACAATCAGCACTTATCTAGCACTCTACCACAGTGTCACAATCAGCACTTATCTAGCACTCTACCACATTGTCACAATCAGCATTTATCTAGCACTCTACCACAGTGTCACAATCAGCATTTATCTAGCACTCTACCACAGTGTCACAATCAGCATTTATCTAGCACTCTACCACAGTGTTATAATCAGCATTTATCTAGCACTCTACCACAGTGTTATAATCAGCATTTATCTAGCACTCTACCACAGTGTTACAATCAGCACTTATCTAACACTCCACCACAGTGTTATAATCAGCATTTATCTAGCACACTACAAGTGTTACAATTAGCATTTATCTAGCACTGTACCAGTGTTATAATCAGCATTTATCTAGCACTCTACCACAGTGTTATAATCAGCATTTATCTAGCACTCTACCACAGTGTCACAATCAGCACTTATCTAGCACTCCACCACAGTGTTATAATCAGCATTTATCTAGCACACTACAAGTGTTACAATTAGCATTTATCTAGCACTCGAACACAGTGTTATAATGAGCATTTATCTAGCACTCTACCAGTCTCACAATCAGCACTTATCTAGCACTCCACTACAGTGTTATAATCAGCATTTATCTAGCATGCTACCATTGTTACAATTAGCATTTATCTAGCACTTTACTACAGTGTTATAATCAGCGCTTATCTAGCACTCTACCACAGTTTTAAAATCAGCATTTATCTAGCCCTCCCACACAGTGTTACAATCAGCATTTATCTAGCACTCTACCACAGTGTTACAGTCAGCGCTTATCTAGCACTCTACAAGGGTGTCATAATCAGCATGTATCTAACACTCTACCACAGTGTTCTAATCAGCATTTATCTAGCACTCTATCACAGTTTTATAATCAGCATTTATCTTGCACTCTACCGCAGTGTTAGAATCAGCATGTATCTAGCACTCTACCAGTATTACAATTAGCATTTATCTAGCACTTTACTACAGTGTTATAATCAGTACTTATTTAGCACTTTACCACAGTGTTACAATCAGCATTTATCTAGCACTATACCAGTATTACAATTAGCATTTAACTAGCACTCTACCACAGTGTTATAATCAGCATTTATCTAGCACTCTACCACCGTGTCACAATCAGCACTTATCTAGCACTCCACCACAGTGTTATAATCAGCATTTATCTAGCACACTACAAGTGTTACAATTAGCATTTATGTAGCACTGTACCAGTGTTATAATCAGCATTTATCTAGCACTCTACCACAGTGTTATAATCAGCATTTATATAGCACTCTACCACAGCATCACAATCAGCACTTATCTAGCACTCCACCACAGTGTTATAATCAGCATTTATCTAGCACACTACAAGTGTTACAATTAGCATTTATCTAGCACTGTACCAGTGTAATAATCACCATTTATCTAGCACTCGAACACAGTGTTATAATCAGCATTTATCTAGCACTCTACCAGTCTCACAATCAGCACTTATCTAGCACTCTACCACAGTGTTATAATCAGCATTTATCTAGCATGCTACCAGTGTTACAATTAGCATTTATCTTGCACTTTACTACAGTGTTATAATTAGCGCTTATCTAGCACTCTACCACAGTTTTAAAATCAGTATTTATCTAGCACTCTAACACAGTGTTACAATCAGCATTTATCTAGCACTCTTCCATGGTGTTATAATCAGCATGTATCTAACACTCTACCACAGTGTTCTAATCAGCATTTATCTAGCACTCTATCACAGTTTTATAATCAGCATTTATCTTGCACTTTACTACAGTGTTATAATCAGCATTTATCTACACAGTAAATCTGCCAGTGTTAAATCAACACTATTAGAGTTAACGTAACGCTGAGGGTGTCAAAATGTAACACTCTCAGTGGTAATTTAACTCTAATAGTGTTGATTTACTGTGTAGCACTCTGCCAGTGTTACATGTAGCACCTATCTAGCTCTCTACCATTGGGTTACAGTGTTGTATTCATTACTTATCTAGCATTCTACCACACTGTTATAATCAGCACTTTCCTAGCACTCTTCCACTGTGTTAGCACCTATCCCTTTCTATCTACAATTAGAACCTTGCATGCTAGTACCTTGTTCCAGTTCATGGAGTATCCATCTAATACTTTTGGATGGAATCATCACCTTTTATTTCTCTAAACTATAATAAGCTCAGGCTTTGAGGCTTTGAAGCCTCTTTTGCATTAGCTGAGCATCAGCAGATTTGAAATATGTATCTTGCAGTAGATCTGTATCTCATCGCAGTGAAGCAAATCAAGACATGGCTTGAATGTTAATTCTTGTACGTTCCAAGACAAACTCAATCTCGCATATTCTTCAAATGACCGCACTTCCTGCCGGATCACTAACCATTTCTAAATGACAGATTATTCTCGAAGCTAATTCTGTTAGAACACAACTAATGTGGAAATGAAAGTGGTGTGTCATCATTGTCATCAAAGGCACAAGAACTCAGCATGTCATCTGTCCCAGATGTTAGAACAGTCATCATAACAGACACAAAGCTGAGTTAACAGCTGGGGAAAGTGCAAGCCACCACTTATCCCCAATTGCTGAATTGCTGATGAGAAACACACATTTTCTGAGTGCTCATGGTGATAAAAACCAAGACATCTGTCCCCTGGAGTACAAGTACAAAAATATTAAAATGAGTCTGTCAGCGGCGTACGTATCTCAAGCCTGCAGCTAAACAATTTGTTGAGAAACGGGGGAAAAATATCTCGACTAGGTTTTTCAAAGGAGCACTAGACTACAAAATGAGGGAGCAACACAGAAATGTAACCCAGATGGCCTACATCTCCCACCATCACGTGTAGCTCTCACTCACATAATCTGAACTTAAGTTATACATGTATGTAGTATACATTCTTCTCACCATCAGGTTTGTGAAGATGGAGATGGAGAATGTGTTGAGGTTGCAGAAAGCCAATGAAAGAGAGTCCATGACTGTATCATTCCTCTGGAGATAATGCTGAAGAAAGTGGAGCATATCCATAATGTGGACCACAGGGATTCAACTCTGCTCCCAGCATGACTTGTTTGTTTTTGTAGTTCAGCAGCTTGAAGCTCAGCAGTCTTCTCCTTCTTACTTTTTGATCTTCTATGAACAAAGAGTTAGAAAGTGCAGGTTCTCCTAAAATATACTGTATGTAAATGTAAAATGGCATCCTGTCACGATGTGCTTTTGTTTACATCGTCATGTCTCCACCCCCAGCCATGTCATGTCTTGTCTATTGCGCAGCCCTGGCTGCTAATCCTATTGCTAATTAAGTTCGCTATATAGCCTTCCTCGTGTGTCAGTCGTTGTCAGTCAATGTAGTGTCTTCATGTCTTGTGTCGACAGCCCAATCACAGCCAAAGTAAGTGTTTTGGTTCGTAGCCACAGTATTTTGTGTTTTACAATAAAGCCTTGTTTTGGATACCATGCTGCATCCGTCTCCTCCTCCCACAGCCCCACCTGTCATTATAATATTGACCTCATCACAGATGGCAACAGTAGGAAAACATTGGTATAGTGGTTTAATCTGTGTGCTTTGAGTCGTCATTGTGTCAGTTAGATACAATGTCAAACGTATCTAATTCAGGGGTCATCGGACATCTCTACAGAGGGCTTCATTCCAATCAAAATTCAAATTACTGATATGTACTACTGCTTTGAACATTAAATTGAACATTTTACATGACGTTTTTGTTTCATGACTATGATATGAATGCTTCCGGTCCAGATCCTTAGTCCTCTGTGGTAGATAGGTAGAGATAAGACTGTGTCACTCAGGGGTCTGCCTAGAATATAAAGACACTCAAGGCTTAGCTTACATCATCCAGGGCTGGGCTTACATCCAGGGAATCTAAACAGCAGTTCAGAGGGGTCCTCATTGGTTCAAAACATCAGTCCAGGGCAACGTCCTCCTCGGTACACATCAGTCACTGCTTTTTAGTTCAGTTTTGGTGTCTCCCAGACGTTATTGACAGTGTGTTGGGCTAGGCTAAGATAACCTTTTTTTTTGAAGGGGTGCAGCCCCCTTTTTAGTGGGACAGCTGTGGCCTGGTGGTTTGGGATCAAATTTTGTGAATGAAGATCAGGTCATGACTGAAGTGCCCTTGAGGCACCTGAACCCTAACTGATCCTCAAGAGCCGTGGAGAGGGGTTGCCCATCAATTTGGGCATGTGTGTTTACTGCCCCCCAAGTGTGTTTCACTGCATTGATGGGTTAATTGCCGAGGTCACATTCCTCTAATTGCCAGTGATTAAGCACTTTATCACGTATCGTTATCACAAAAGGGTTTGTTGAGTTTATTTAACGGAATAATCTGGAATATTCCTACATCCCATGATGTCTTGCCCAAAATATGTGCTAAGAGAATAAACAACTGTACTAAAGCCTGTCAATAACAGATGGGAGACCCCAAAACCAAAGCAGTGAAACTGTTCTACCTCACCCTTCTACCATAGGAGATGGAAGAACTAAAAATATGTGCTCTTCCGGAAATTTCTGGGTGGCCGCAAACTTTTTTAGTGTTTAAGATTTAACATAGCTGTAAGCTGTATAAAGAGTCCCTTAGGGTCACAAGCAATTTAGCCTATTTTATATACTCATTATTTTATATATTAGGTCCCCAAATGTTCATAAAAGATCTTGGGTGTGTTCGTGCTTGGCTGGAATGAATTCTCCTGCCACAGTGCCCTATGCAGATCAGCACCCAGATAAGAAACCTGATCTAATCCAACACTAGTGAATTATTCTTTATCAAATAATTCAATTATTTGTATCAGCTCTGCCTCATTATTAAATCACCAGTTCATTCATATATATGCACCAATGTTTAATAGAAGTTCAGGAGGTAATGCAGTCATAATATATAACATGTAAGTTAATTATGACACATATTAAATGAAAATATATTACTACAGATTTGGTCTACAGATTAGACCTTTATTCTTAATGGAGAATTAAATGAAATTGTTCCGTATTGGCTCTTTAAGGCCAGTAATGTCTAAAAGATGTTTATATCACAATATTCTGATCATTTCTGGTTTGGAATGAACTCAACCAAAGATGTCACACATGCCATGGTGAGCTCTGACATTTTCCTCATTGCTCCTGTGTTCATTATAGATGTTAACTGGCCCACGGTGTCACATTGATTGATATGTAGCACTCAACAGAGTTGTTATTCCCTTCTGGCATCAATGGCCTGCCACTGTTATGCCACTGGAAGTCATTCAATTTACACCTTCTCAGTACAGCTTCTCTATAGCAGCTCTAAAACATCCCACAAAGTTAGTGAGATGCTACCACCCTTCACCTGGTACCCTGTCGTGCCCTTTTGGACATCAGTCAAATCACGTCCTTTACTCATGAGGATTGTTTACACTCTTGAGTGTTTGCATATTTATACCCTGTCATGTGGCATCTTTTATGTCTCAGGCCGAGTTCATTCCAAATCAGGTGTGTTCATAATATACTGATATGATTGTGTAGATTTGTATGCTTTTCCGATACAAACCAATAGTTTGCTGCAGTTCATGAATCTCATTGGCATCTACATAAGCTTGTCATGGCCATGATATAAACCTCAATAACCATTTATAGAGACATTTTTTCCAATGGGGTGCCTTAGTGGTTAGCACATTCGCCTCTCAGCGCTGAGGTCTTGGGTTTGAGTCCCCATCTGAGTGGAGTTTCCATGTTCTCTCCGTGTCTGCGTGGGTTTCCTCCGGAGTCTCTGGTTTCCTCCCACAGTCCAAAAACATGGACGTCAGGTTGATTTGTTACTTTAAATTGTGGTGGTGGATTGGCGCCCTGTCCTGGGCTTAGTTGAATAGTGTAAAACCCTGCCCTGCACCCAGTGAGGCGGTAGGGGACTAACCATGACCCTGATAAGGATTAAGCCAGTGTGATAATGGATGGATGGATGGATTTTTTCCAATAAGCATCATCTATCATAGTATCAAAGTGGACAAAACAGCTTTTATGTAGATCTTGTGTAGGTGTCACAAAGCCTTATTGTCAGTGTAACTGTAATCAAGTCGAGATCAATAATCTCTGTGTTCTTTTCTCTGCATCATTGAGAATTTGTCCTTTGTCAAATTTTGAAATTGATGGCTATGGAGAAACTACAGGGGTTGGACAATGAAAGTGAAACAGCTGTCATGTTAGTGTGGGAGGTTTCATGGCTAAATTGGACCAGTCTGATGGCCAATCTTCATTAATGTCACATTGCACCAGTAAGAGCAGAGTGTGAAGGTTCAGTTAGCAGGTAAGAGCACAGTTATATAGTATATTACAATGCACACAACATTATGGTGACATACCAGAGTTCAAAAGAGGACAAATTGTTGCTGCACGTCTTGCTGGCGCATCTGTGACCAAGACAGCAAGTCTTTGTGTCTAAATATTATTGAGCCACTTTGGGGTGTTTTGGAGGAGCGAGTCAGGAAACGGTTTCCTCCACCAGCATCACGTAGTGACCTGACCACTATCCTGCAAGAAGAATGACTTAAACTCCCTCTGACCACTGTGCAGGACTTGTATATGTCATTCCCAAGACGAATTGACCCTGTATTGGCTGTAAAAGGAGGCCCAACACCTACTAATAAATTATTGTGGTCTAAAACCAGCTGTTTCAGTTTCATTGTCCAACCAATGTATGTTAGGTACCTTTATGGCCTTCCACTCAGATAAGTTCATTTTTTAAACATTATGATGAAAAAAATGTTGGCTGTTCTCATGTTTGTCATGGCATTTATAATGCAGTAGACAAGGCAGGGTAGTTTGCTCTATTTGGACCATGGAAAATAACACAGTGGAGAGGTTGATTGAGCACTATGAAGTAACCCAGCACAGAGGCAGTCAGTAGAGAGAAGAAATGACCTCAGAGGCTGGTATGGTACACCATTTGACACTTTTCATCTCCAGCCATTTACCGACCTTCAGTACACGGACGTGACAGTTGTAGCTATTCAGCACTCCGTGTTGCCTTGAATATGATTTCTCTGTGAAGGATGGGAATGGAAAATAACCCTGACGACTCTTCTATCAGAAAAAGATTGCAGAACATGATGTGCATGTTTCTCTACTCCTGTGTTCCTCGTTATTTGAATGATGAAGTCACGAGGAGTCAACTGTTCAATAGCATATGCTCAGTTACAAGTGATTGCAGTTGTAAGTGATTCTATGATCAGGTTAAGAGGACAAAACAGAAAACATTGTTTTTTTCCTCAGTAGGGTTGAGAAATAATGGTCTTATGAGGCAGCTGATTCATAGCATGTGGTAGCATTGAATGGCAGTAGAGTCACCGAGGTGCCATCACTGTGCTCTGAGGCACATGGCTAACATGGTTCTTCTCTATCTTTAGTGGAGTTTGGGTTCTGTAATGTCAGTGCTTCCACAAGCCCTGGACAATTGCCTAGCAGCCTTTTTTTGATATGTAGAGGCCTGACTGACCTGCGATTTGTTGTCTCTGGCAGAAGAAAGGGTTTTGGCTCTAGGGCCGCCTTTAAATCCATACTTAAAATAGATTTACATGCCACAAATGTACTCAATAAAGCTTGGAGCATTTCAATTGACATGTAGCTCATTGTTATGGTTGATAACAAAATGAATGGTGTAATTTGATACTGGTAACAAAAAGCATTATGCAATTTGATATTATGGCTCATTCATAGTTGATGGAGAAATTCTTTTGAACGTGCAGTTATTCTACAAAAGAACTGTGTTAGAAAGTAGCTGGTAGATCATAATGTAAAAAGGTCGAATCCTCTGGTCGAATTACATTTTATGTTGAACTTAATTTAATTTAAAGTATTAAATATGGCATTTGTCCATGCATAGCCATGTATAAACCTTACTGTCACACTCCCGCCTCAACCTTGCCCCTAGCCCTGCCTTAGTCATGTGTTTTCTGTTTATGTTATGCCATGTGCCTTTGTATATGTTCATGTTATGTGTCCATGTCCTTGCCCTTGGTCATGTCTTCCTGCCCTCATGATACTCAGCACCTGATTTGTTTTATCACACAGCCCTGCTTGTTCATACCAGTGTGATTATGTGTGTTATTTAAACTCCCCTGTTTCTCTGAGTCTTTGTAAGTCATTTTAAAAGTTTGTAGTGAATGCACATACTGTGTGTCAGTCAATGTAACTGAAACCATCTGTCCATTTGGCCACCATGTTGTTTTGTTTTACAGCTTCAGTGTTTCATTTGTGTTTTATTGCAATAAAACCACCATTTGGATCCCACCTCCGCATCCTGGTGTAAAGCAATAGGAAAGTTCTCCTTTGTCACTTCTTCCTTGACAGCTTGTTTGTATTTGTTGTTTGTTTTTTCTTCTTATGCCGTGAAGTGTTCTAAAGTGTTTTAGACAGTGAATTCACATAGCAGCATCTTTTCTAATTGGAAATGTAATAAAATATGAATAAATAGACAATCATAATGTGTACTGTCTCACAGAGCTGCACTATATGGACAACAGGATTGGGTCTCCCTTATCCTAAAAGTACTGAATAGAGCATTACAGGGAAAACAGTTCCACTGCTCCACAGCTCAGTGCTGAAGGGCTTTATACCCCTTTAGACCACACCTGGCATTAGGCACAGTGCCAGTAGGTTCATGTTTATCTGCTCCAGAGTCATATTCTATTGGCAGTACTTCTCTACATGGACTAGACAAGCTGTGTGTGTGTGCATTTGTACATCTGTGTTAGCAAACAGTGCAACTTATTATAAGTAATAAGTCATAATTCTGATTTGTCTTTAGATTTGCTTCTAATTATAAGTGTCTAATTATTTTTAACAGAGCAAAAGGCACATAACTTTATCTGCTCACATCTGTTCCAGTTCACAGTACTCTTCTCCACAGAAGTCAAGCCTGTTCTCTTCCAGCATCTCCATATGCTCACATATGAACTTTGTTTATATTAGGCAGCTCTAATCTAAATTCTCAAACATTTAACACATTAATTGAATGATCTCGCAAGTCACGAAGCAGCATTTGTCACGTTTCTGTTGATGTATCTGTTTAGCAGTATTTACTGAACAGATATAACAGATACAGCTTTGCTGCTCTTTGCTTTTTACATGAAGAGTTTGAATGCAAATGGACCTCAGCAGGCCACATCACAGAAAACAGGTAGAAAATATGAGCTGACGAGGTGTTTTTGGTGTTTATATATAATCACCTTATAAAAATGGCAACCTTTCATTTTCTGCAGAAGTAAAAATATTTTTAGTGTAAGTTAATGGTTAAATTGGGGCTCAATTAAAGCTAAGTTAACATACACTGTATGTGGAACATCACATTTTTAACATGGTTCATAAGTCCCTGTGTCACCTACCTAATCTTGTCATAAGAGCTGATGTAAACCTATATAGACATTTATAATATA